>JASAOG010000029.1:35000-282500 GCA_030265305.1 Biomphalaria pfeifferi
AGAAGTGTCAAAGACATTTACCTAGAAGTGTCAAAGATATTTATGTAGATGTGTTAAAGACATTTAATAGATGTGTTAAAGACATTTATCTAGAAGTGTAAAGACATTAATCTAAAAGTGTCGAAGAGATTTACCTAGAAGTGTCAAAGACATTCATCTATAAGTAGGTAGTTCGATATCCGCGTATAAACACCGGAAGTAGTATTCCATTTTTCCTTTCAAAGTCTGCCTAGGTCCAAAACGATAGTATTTTGAATTTCATAGTAAAATTACAATTTCTTAATTTTTTGAACAAAATTTGCGCTCAATGTGACCTGGAATGTTGATATTTTTAAAAGGAATGTCCCGATTACGTCAGTGTTGGCTTGTTTTTATTTGTTTGAAGATCAAATGACTGCATATTTTTGTTTTTATTTTTGTCAATTGAATTAGTCCACTTGCCAAGCTTTTGAAAAAAGAGGCATTTGGGCATTTGCTTAAAAATGCGTAATTAATAAGTTAGAACCGTATTCTCGACCTAATTCAATTAAAAAAACGACTTACAGTGAAGTCCTCTCATTTCACTCAAATTTGTGACCAATTATCGATAGTTGACATTTTCAGCACTGAACACTATATTTTATGACAGAGTTGGCAGAAATATTTTTATCCATGAAATCAAGAGATTTGTTAGAACATATATACATCCATCACTGTCAGTACACATTTAAATCCTTCTCAATTGGCCCCCTATTTATAACCATCTATGATTTGAATATTTTCTTTTTAAAAGCATTTGATCAATCTACATATAAGATTAATTATTTTTACATAAGGTTAAATATTTTTCTAATTATTCCAATTCAATACAGTATATGATTTCATGTGATCTATTAAGGTAGTTCTGTATAATTTTAAACAAAATTCTTAGTTATCTTTTAAATTAGTTTGTACCACTAGAAATTTTCATAGAATTTAATATTTGCTTTCATCACATACTGATCAACTACTCTAGATAAGTTATTATAATTATTTTACTATTACTATAATTATATTTTATACTATTAATTTTAAGTTTTTTTTTATTAACAATATTATATAGCTATTATTGTTTTATACAAAAATATAATAAATTTAATTAAATTTTAAAGGCAATACTATATTTTTTTCATATTTAGGTGAAAGATATCAAGGACCCTTTACATTCCATTAAAAATTGCTAGATTCGCAAGAGTTGCTATTTAACTCTCTGATGAATGCTTTTGGTTGTCCTCTAATTAATTATTAAACCATGATATCTACTATTAGTAGACTCCACTCAATTTTTAAATCAAACTCAATCTACACTGGACATACTAATGAGACAGTTTTCTCATTACTAAGGGATATATCAGACCCATTAGTGGGTACAAGATGAATGTGCTTCACCACACAATGCTTGGGCTGAAAGAATCTGAAGTTTCTTAATTTATTATTATGAAAAGCACCAAATGCTAAAATGGCTATTTTTAGATGGTAAGACAAAAGTCAAGGGCAACAACTTTCATTATCTTTGCTCTAAAAGAGAGATGAGCCAAACACAAATTTTCATTTTGTTTATTTGAGAAAAAGATTTGGGGAAATTATTATGGATTAATTAATTGTTACATGCAATAAAAAGAAAGTCAAAAAAAAAAAAAATTAAAAAAAAATGAGGTTCATTCTTGTTACAAAATTAGCTCAATTGGCAGCACAATAAAAAAATACTCTTGACCTATTTCCCAGTTTGATTCAACTTCCGGTAGTGAACAGAAACGACATGGATCTCAAAAATCAAGACTTTTCCCCTCTCAAATAAAAATTAATATCTCCCCTCCCAATTGTCATACAATGATAAATTTAGTATGGTTGGAAATATTTTTTCAAGCCCTTTTCAACCATATAGGTTTTATTAGTATATTGTGAGTTTGAATTTTTTATCGAACTACCTACTATAAGCAGAAGTACCAAAATCTACATTTACCAAGAAGTTTCAAATAAAATAAAAATGCGAACCCCCCTTCATTGAGTCAGCACCCGGAAGCGTTAACCATCCGACCACCTAACCACTTTTAAAAGAAGGACATATGAAGAAGATGGCCACAAAATGGATGGAATCAAGAGCTACTCATACGTTCGTAAGTGGAAGCAGACCAATTTGAAACAATTAACAAGACAGGGTTTGAACCCGGAGCAATTGTTATGATAGCCAAAGGTCTAAATTTTCAACCAAATCATCAAGTAAAATGAATCATACTGGACTTACTTTAGGGTGAGAACTCTTCTAAAAAAAAGCACGACTCTGAAAATTAAACATCACGTCTGTCCATAAATCAATGAAAAGTGATAGCGTATCAACGATTCCCGCCATAAAATTTGAAAACAAGGAATTATGATTAAAAAAAAAAAATTTTGACGAAACACAACGCGCTTGAAATATTTGCAGTAAAATGCAGCCTAACGATTTTTCTCTTTCTAGGCATTATGCAAACATGGAATTAGGTTAGCAGAAGTGGAATTTAACGATCCAATGAAACAGGTACACGTAATTTACTCCTGTACTATTATAGTAAACACATTTTTTTAAAAAGGGGTTTGTAATGAGTATTTCTACTAGACCTATGTATTAAGTTATAGAGGGAAAAAGAGCGGGGTGGGGGTGGGGTTGTGAAGTTGTATTAAAACATTATTATGGGGGAAAAAAAAGTCTTCGCCTGTCATTGATTTAGCAGATGCTTTGAAAGCAGCCCAGTAAACACTCCAGTATTCTCTCTTCAGTGCATAAAACAGTCCGTGTCGCTCAAGTTCACGCAGTGGCCGTGTCTACCCCCGACATGTGAACGCCATATCCTTAAAGGCAATTGTACCAGGACGAAAGAGACTTCTACACACACCCACACACACACACACACAGACACTCCCAACACACGCACATACACAGAATGGCGTACAAAAGGTGAGCAAATGGGGGCTGTAGAATACAGCAGGTAAAGTCCGACTATTATTAACATATATTATTAGCTCCCACGCTAAGAGCCTCAATAGAAGAGTTTGAAGAGACTCCCCCCCCCCCACCGCCCCCTCTAAACGCCCCTGCTCTTATTGTATCTCCAACATTCTCTTGAACCGGAATTTAAAAAGAAACGGAGGCGACTTAAATAGGTGATTTCAAAATTAATATAAGCATATAGAGCATATATTGAGCATATAGAATCTACTAGCTTTTTAGAGGGTTAAAAAGCGTTAAGAATTCAGTTAAGGGGGCGCCTGGTTAAGCGAGGGTGTTGTAAAGACATGATGTGGATGACAGTAAACAAGGGAGTCTTTTAGTTATTCTGTTATAGAAAGAGTGACGTTAAGTTTTTTTCTTCTTCTTTTAGGAGACACATGTGATGTGTGCAATCTTGGAAGCTTTTTTTTTTAAATGGTAGTAATTATAACTCTATTTACAAAGCTTATATCAACTCACTCAGTTTGTCTGTCTGGGTGGATTATTTTCAATGTCTTTTATCCAATTTTCCATTGTCGGATTAAGTTAGAATTTAACTCAATTATTCATAGTCGAAGAGTCGATAATAAAAAAAAAGTTAATCAATGAGTGATAATTATTTTCTTTCATTTAGAAAAAGAGATATATCTTGTAGCATCAAAAATATGGCAATGGTTGTGCCATGTTTTCCTCTGCATAAGCTTTGTTTTTTTTTTAAAGTATTCTTTTTAAGTATTTTGCTTGTTTTATCTCTTTTTAATTCACTCTTGTCGTGAGGTATGCGCTATGGACTGTCGTTTCGATAGTTCCGAGATCAAACCCTGCCCTTTTCTTAATTTCTCTATCTCTTTCTCTCTCTTTTTCTTTCTCTCTTTCTCTCTCTCTGTCTAGAGAAAGAAACAGGGTGGACAAAGAGAGAGAGAGAGAGATAACAGTGGCGTAGCTAGGGTGGGTGGAGGAGGGGCGAGAATGTGAAAATTAGTGGGGGGGGGGGTTTACATTAAAAATTAAATATTACGCAAAATGGAGGTAGCCCCCAAAGAGGTTAAGCGCTCCGGGACCCCTAACGATGGAAAATTCTTAGCTAAGAGAGAAACATTGAGTATGTGTGATGGTGGACTGAAAGAGTGAGAGAGAGAGAGAGAAACAGAGTGAATGTGAGGGTGGATTTAGTGAAAGAGAACGAAAGCAGAAAGGAAGAATGGGGTAAGAAAGAGGAAGTGATGCAGATAGAAAGACAGAAAGAGGAGGAGGGAGGTGAAACTAGAGTGACCGGCTGAGATTTTTTCCTTCTGTGGCTTTATAAAAAAAACACTTAGTTTAAAAAAATGTATAGTATGGAGCCAGTCTCGCAATGTTATGTTCGTTGCAGGTAGAGACAGATACACAGCGCCCTTTTCTGAACGAATTTTTCTAATGATTATTGATCAGTGCTATTCATTGTTGATGTAGACAATACATTGGGGGCAACAGTTCTAAAAAATGGACACTGAAGTTTGTTTATTTTTAGGTTTCTTATTTACGCATAATTGATTTGACATCCTCCGCCTGCCCCTTACCCCCCCCCCCCCCGCCCTCTCTTTCTGTATCTATATAGTTTTAGGTGGGATCTTGTGCTATAGAGACAATCAAGTAAAGATTGACGGATTTTTATCTGGAACATATTCCGACATTTTGTTTCCCCATATTTATTTTTGTGTTTTCCTTGACACCAACGTCTGTCACTGGGGGTAATGGCCCTTGTTTCTAGTGGCAACGGTAAGCAATCGGCCCGATTCATTTCCGTCATCGGCAGCTAGGAAAGCTCGATACATTGGCTGAACTTTTCGGGACATTGAGTTAGAATAGCTCTCAAATTTTTCCATTTCCTTACCTTTTTTTAGGCTTTTGTTTTAAATTTTTTAAAAGTAGTTTTTTTTCATGGAGAGTTTTAACGCTTATAATAATAATAATTACAACAATAATAATTACAAATAGAGACTCAAAGTATCAATATAGGGCAAATTTACTGTTACTTATTCTTTTCACTTTATTTTCTCTTTACTTCATCATAAATTTCTCTCTCTGTCTATCTGTTTCTGTCTCACTATGTCTCTGTATCTTTATGTCTCTGTCTCTGTTTCTCTCTCTCTCTCTCTCTCTGGTGCGCTTTCCATTATTTACACCATACTAAACTACTATTTGTTCAACTTATACCAACACATCTGTCAAGTACAATTTATTTCCTTCGTTCGATAACAAACAAAATAATTCAATTATTGATTCTTGCATTGTCAGTTAAAAGAAACAATTGTACATAATTTCAGCTTGATCCGATATTGGGTGTGGCAGACAGACAGACTGAGTTGATATAAGCTTTGTAAATATTAATAATCACACATATTTATCGTTGTTGGTCTAGATTTAATTCACATTTAATTAAAAGGCTGATCCAAACCAATTGATACAATTACATTTTGTTTTGTTTTTTTGTTGTTTTTTTTAGCGGCCCCCAAAAGGGGAAAAAAGGCTTTTAATTTTGTGTGAAAATTCTTTCCGTCTGTCTGTCCGTCCGTCCGTCCCGTTTAGATGTCGTAAACTAGAAAAGATATTGGAAATCCAGTATCATAATATTTTAGCTCTTTTAAAGTTCTGATGCATCGGCTACTTTTTTCTTTTCTACAAGCGAAAAATCTAATTTTTAAATCACATATGCAAGCATTTTTTTTCATAAAAATACACCACTTTTGCAACTATTCACTATTAATAGTAACAAACACGGGGGGCTCTTTAGTAGGAGAGATCAGTGTTAGCCATATTTGTAACACATTTATACAAATGGTTTTAGATTTTAAAAAAAAAATTAAAAATTTTAACATTTGTATTGCTACGTTTTGTAAGTTCTGTCATACTAAGTACTACATAATGTTTACTTTATTTAGGAGAAAAAATCTATTTAGTATGCATATAAGTTGGACATAATTTAAAACAGCAATTAATTAGTCGTTTTTCATATTATCGCGTTAATTGCTGCGCTGAATTATAGTCGTAGATATCTTACCTAAAGGAACTTTTTACGGAAATGTTTTTTTTCTTTTATCATTTGTCTTTGATAGAATTTAATTCTGACGTTCTTTCTGAAAATATTGATACCTGCCTTTTTACTTGCCTGGGCGGACCACTTCGGGGACCGATTTTGAGTTGTGTGTTTCCACACAAACTGTCTTTGTAGTCTTTTTTTTTTAAAGTGTTTCTTTCTTGTTTCTTTCTTTTATTTTCCATTTTCTTTATTTTCTTCCTTTCTTTGTTTCTTTCTCTCATTCTTTCTTATTTCGTACTTTCTTACTCTCTTTCTTCGCTTTCTTTCTTAATATCTTGGAAAATATTTAGCTCTAAATTGTGTTCGCTTCTTTCTGTTTATATAGTGTGCGAGTATTTTTTTTTTCAACACAATGATCTACAGAACACTTAAACGCATCGAATATCAATAGTAGTTAAACATGCATCACTAGCCGAAACAGAATCAAACGAGGCAGCACAAGTTCTAAAAGAAAAGGTAAAACTATTGACATACCCAGATGTGCAAAGAACGACATCCGGTTTTCATGGGCTCTAGTACAAATACCGATGTTTGTGTTTCTAGCGAGTCATTGGCAACGATGCCCATTGTTTCTAGAATGTTTTGGATGAGTTTCAATTGAAACGGAGTTGTTGAAAAAGTACAGCAGAAAATGGATGGGTGGGTTTGGTCTTTGAACTATGGAAACAAAGGCGGTGAAATGTATTGATGAGTAGGTGGAGATAGGAATGGGAGCCTAGGGCCATCTTATTTTATAAGTACCTATTCCCGTTGAGATCTGGAATTCGGGAACTCTTTTTTTTTTAATTGAAAGTGAGAGAAAAAGAGAGGGAGAAAGAGAGGGAGAAAGAGAGGGAGAAAGAGAGGGAGAAAGAGAGGGAGAAAGAGCTATCTTCTTATATTATAAAATGTAGACGTTACTTCAACAAAGAAGATGATAACGTCATAGGCGTGTTCCTAGTTAATGAACGGGCTAATATTATTTTATTTAGCACCAGTTAGTTCATATCTAATAAATGTCAGGGTTCACCTTAGGCTTGGCTGGACATGGTTCCTGTGGCTCGATAGGGGCTTGATAATTGTTGTACAATTAGGAACAATTACTACTAAATATATTTAACTCCAACTCCAGAATAACACTAACTCCATGAAATAATAATGATACTTTACTACTTAGTAATCAAAGGAGCACAAATAGTGACATCAACTTCAATGTATATTTTATACATACAACCCCAGTCCAGGAACATAATACGACTAACTACCAATTTCCCTCTACCAACCAAGGGAAACTCCCATTCAAAACATCACGTGTATACTGTTCACATTCATGCCTGGGGGGGGGGGGGGGGGGGGGGGGGGGTAACCCATTTTCATAGTATTTTATATTAAATATGAATAAGTCGGCTCAACGGGTAAACCCTAAAAATTCAAAAGTGTTAAAATCTAAATTCATTAAATCAAATGCACATAATTGATAAACAAATAAAGACCAGTATATATATATACGAACATATGGTTTTTTATAGAGAACAACTTAAGCAACAATAGCAACAACAACAAAAAAAAGTACAGACTTACTTTCATCAACAGATGTCTGAGAAATGTATTAAAATACACTGGTATGACCAAATAGAAAACACCAAACTGTGGGAAATGAGTGGACAGAGAAATATTGAGGTGCAGATCGTAGAGGAGAAGTGGAGGTGGATTGGTGGTCACACCCTTAGAAAAAATACCAACAACAGAGCATGACAGAACTTAGAGTGGACCCACAAGGGCACAGGACGCAGAGGAAGATAAAAAAAGAACGTGGATTGTGGCGGGTTTTTACTGAGACCCCATGTTCTATGAAACATGAGATGTTTCGGTCCTTACAAAATCGTAGCGTACATTTAATGACAATGGACGGCTATTTATAGCTACCAAAAATGCAAGGGAGGTAGCTCTTACCTTAAAAATCTAATGGAAATCACATCTCTTTTTTTTTTCAACCTCCTTTTAGTGTTGATCTAACTGCCAATAGACACATCATGGTTAAATTTAGTAGTTCGTTACACATTGTCTCAGCTGAGTCTGGGAAGTCACAAAACGCTCAAACTTTTCCCGTATTTTAAAAAGTCCATTTTTTTCTTTGCATTTGTAAACAGAAACAGGTTTAATTACATTTTTTTTTTTTTACAATTTATCTATTCTGAATCACACAATGGCCAGGTCACGCAGCTCAGTAAACTTGGTTTGTTGATGTGCTCTTTAATGTAGACAAAAGGATTCCCAGTTCCCAGATTCTTTGAAACATGAACTACATATGCCTACATATATTTGAGTCCCCCGTAAAATGGGGGTGGAGATGAGCAGACGTCGGGATTTATTTGAGTAATTATATAAGTGTTGATGGAATATAACGTTGCATTGGGGTGGGGAAAGGGTGTGGACCGGAGAAAAGGGGAAACTGGGGGGGGGGGGGGGATCATCTGCCAATGATAAATAGATATAAATATTATGTTGATTATAAACTTTATCACCGCAAGTTTTAAATCAATATTAAGGAGGAGGAGCATCATGGGAAGAGAACTGGGCGTGAATTTCTCAACTCAGGGCGTGCACAAAGGAAGGTTTGTCGTCTGCTAAGCGAACCGTTTCGTCTGATGAGCTAGTTGATGTTAGCTATCTTGTGCCTTTTTTTTATAACGTGGGAAGCGTGGTCGAGAGGTTAACTACGCTTGAACTTGGCTACCTATGAATGGAGTTCGACACCCGACTCGGGCAGAGTTGTGTTTACTGATCGCCTAATGGCAGCACCACAAACCTTCTCCTAGATACTCCCACCCCACTGGTCTACAAATGAGATTAGACCATAGCGCTCTGAGCATGAAAGTAGTGCTGTATAAAAGCTATAAATATTAATGTGTGTTTGTCTTTGTTTTTTTTTTTAATTTATGATAATTAATGAATTAAGAACGGTAACGCGGGAAAATATTTTTTGTTAATTTTTCACTTATACAATAAAGTAAACAAGAAAAAAAAATACTTTTTAAAACTTATATTAAGCAGAGTTGTATAAATTAGTTTGGATCAGTCAAGTAATTATATTTGTAATTGATTTAGACTAGCAATAAAAAAACATTTATAAAAATTTTAAAAAGGGGGAACGACCTGAATTCGAACTCATGGCTCAAGACTTCTCAGTCTTCTTAAGCCAACACGGTAGCCATTCTGCTAGTGGGGAGCTTATATACAAGGAAGATTGTATAGTTATGTATAATTTCTAGTTTTATCCTATTTTCCATGATCTTTTCAGTAAGACTTAGACGACGGCTTTAAACGGAACTAATTCAGCTTTTACCACCATTTCAGTCAAGTACAATTTATTTCCTTTGTTTGAGATACCAAACAAAAAAACTAATTACCCATAGATAAGTAACTACTTTGTTCATTTTTCTTTATTGATTGGTATGTCTTTTAACCTTTAACCACCCAAACAAACAAAAAAATCAAAAAAAAGTCCATTGCAGCTGAGAGTTTCGTTTGTGTAGTTTTGTAAATTGTAATGGAAATGAGAAATAAACAACAACACAACAGCAACATTAAAACAAACAAATAAACACTAAATGCAATTTGTTTTTTAAAGTTAAACTGCACACCACATAGACTCATAAATAAGGCATTCGGAAACAATGGGCATTAGTTACTATTGGAGATTTTCAAGATAAACTTAAAGTCGAGGACTCTTAAATTAAACTTCTCTGTTGCCAACTAAATCAAAACCAATTGAACTATAATTATATCTCAAAGCGTAGCAGTTGATCTTTGTATCGAATCTCCTATATTGTCACTTATATCTAAATATAGAATTGTCTATGCGCCAGCTAGTTGCCCATTTGTTTTTAAAGAAATTTCAAGTCACAGATTGAAAATTCATTTCTTCCGTTATATCATAAATACTGTGTGTTTTAAACGGAAGAGGCTGGTAAAATTTCATTCTGCATTGCTAAAAAGGGCACAACAAATGATCAAATCCCTTTAAAATACATTGTTTATCAACATGTCCCGTTTTTTTTTCTCTCTAAATCGTATCACCCAAAAAAGACATAATAAGAGTTCACCCGTTATGCATGAGTAACTCCGATTAGAACGAGTTATTTAATTAACATAGTTCAGATGCAACTTGCTAATTTGTAGTTCATATTTAGAATTTTTATAATTTGGCTGGGATGTTCTAAAAACTAAGCAAGGGAGGCCGCTCCCATCTCCCTGGAGGTGGGTAATTAGTGAGTAAATATGAGACTTGTATGACGTAGATAAGTAGTAAGTGACACATTGATACCAGGACTGTGTCATTAGCAGCTTTTTAGAGAGTCCATTCCATTCCATTGATTTGGTTGAGTAGAAGAGTAATTAAAGAACAGAATAAATATGAGTGAAATGAAGAAACTAGTAAGAGATTAAAAAAATGTAATATAAAAATAATCCATTCCTATCTTATGGTTAAATAGCGTATGAGCTCAACGGCGAAAAAACCCAAACAACATGTCACACCTTTGCATGGGGGGCGGCCATATGCTAATGGGATATAACTCTGATGGACAGTGCAACACAATTGAACTGTCGAAGAAACGACAATATTTACAAGAATACTTTTTAAAAACAAAGCTTATTTGAGTCAAAGAACAACTAATTACTGTCATTTATCTCAAAATTATAGGGTTTTGATCCTTTTCTACTGAATAAAAACGATTAATTAGTACTAAATTATTTACGTATTGGCTATTTTTTTCTTATTGATTCGTATATTGTTATCGAGTATGACAATCGAAAAAAGGTGAAAAAAATGTTTCAATTTTTTTTAACCAGACAGACAGAGTGAGTTGATATAAGTTGTTTATAAATGTTTTAATTAATTCAATGCACGACCAGTTCATTTGCACAATTTTTTAAATGAAAAGTTGTACAAATATTTTTTTAATTTTTTTGCCACTTTTTGTGAATGTAAGTGAAAATTAAGAAAAAAGAAATACACATGGGGTAAAAATATGAATTGTAACAGTGTACATGATTGAAGGCATAGGAAGACAAAAATAAAAAAAAAACAAGATTCTAGTTTGGTAATAGGCCTGTAGATCCAAACTTACAAAACAGTGCGCTTAATGTTTCTGAATGTCTATTTTGTGAAGTCCTTAATGAAAAACATACTGGAATACCCACTGACGTATGTGTCCAAGACTAACACAGTCTAGAACTCCAGACCAAATTTAATTTTTGGCCTATTATACTTCGAAACAAAAAAAAATATACCCACTCAAACCAGGGTTTTCCCCGTGAAGCCAATTAGCCTGGTTTGCACGCTGGACTGTCGTTTGGATTTATCGATGGTCCAGGGTTCAAACCAACCGTGACCTCCGTGACCCTATGTCGAAGGCGCCGCTCCAATCCCCCGTCGTCATGAGGGAGGTTTGGACTAGGAAGTAGTAAACTATCTTCAACTCTGAAGGAACATACGAAACATGTAAAACATTTTACAAACATTTTCCCGAAGATAAACTATCAAATTTTGTAAGAAAATCTTTAGAACCGTTTTCGTGAACCGCGAACCCACGCAGGTTTTTGTTTTTACCAATTAGGAATTTTCAAGCTCAATCAGAGTAACAGTTTAGAATGCAGCGCATTCTGCTGAACATAAAAGTAACAAAAATAAAAATCCATTTTGTCTTGTATCTATATCCATTAATACATATTTCAATATTTAGTTTCGTACTACCCCCCCCCCCCCCACCCAACCACCACCATTGTGTCTTCTTTCTTTAAGAAATTTTGAAAGCAAAGTTTAAGTCTACAAAGCGGTTAGGTGTTTGTGCGGGCGGTTGGAAGGGGGCGTTTTTAATTTAACCATACTCTTCCCTCCCTCTATTTAAAATGACGTATTTGTGAACACGTTTGCCGTCTTGTGGAGTGACGGCCGCGGGCTAGTCGTGTACAAAGTAGTTGTTGTACAGGCATGTGTAACCTTTAACCTCTTGCCTCCAAACACTCCACCCCCCCCCTCCCAACCCATTAGCAACGACGCCGCTATTGTCCTAGCACCCTGTCACCCTATAGGCTTCACGCGTTTCTCCCTCCCCCCCCCCCCCCTCCCTTTACCTTCACCTTTTTTTGCTCACAATGACCTGGCAACCTTATCGACGCGCCGAACTCCCTGAGCGCTATCGATCACCCAACTCCCTCGATTCACCTGCAAAAAGTTCTGAGCCCTCCGGGTATTGCAGTTTTTTTTTTTTCAGCGGCAACCATGAAAGGAAGAGAAGTGATTGGCGGTGGAGGAAGAAGGCTGCAGTGGTGGAAGGCACAATTTAGCACCTTTATTCTGCACGCACCATTTAACTATTACCAGATGAACAATTTTGTTCATATCTCAAGTCGATACTTCTAACTGCCAGCGTTAGCTTCATCATAATGGCAATGTCTTCGATTCCGAAGATCAAGTTTTTCGATTGAGTATGCAAACCCAGTGGCGACCAACATATTTTTCAATATCTATGACCAACACAAAGCCGTCCCCTGGGGGTCTTCTTAAGTTTTCTTTAACTCTTCCGCGACAGTCTTCTACAATAATTTTTCTTTGGGTCTCACTTTTGTGTCCCAACTGTCAGCTTACATAAGCGTTACTTAAAAATGTCGTACCAAAATGGTTGAGCGTACCATTTCTCTAGACTCTACTGTATAATACTAAGTTTTATGATGATTTATTTGTGCTAAAAGTAGAGCTAATTCGTTTTAAAATACATAACACTATCTATTTTTAGCTATTCACCAGGCATAAAAATCTCCCATGTCTTGTTGTCGACTTCCTAGATAATTATTTTATGATTTTTTGCAGAGGAGCTAATACAAGATATATGAAGACACTCCGAAGAGCTCCATCGAAGAATGCAGTATCGACTTGATACCAAGAGATATAAAGACACTCTCAAGAGCTCCATCGAAGAATGCAGTATCGACTTGATACCAAGAGATATAAAGACACTCTCAAGAGCTCCATCGAAGAATGCAGTATCGACTTGATACCAAGAGATATAAAGACACTCTCAAGAGCTCCATCGAAGAATGCAGTATCGACTCTTTACCCATGATTGGGAAAAAAAAACTAGGCTTTAATCGCTTTAACCGTCAGCACTGACGTCTTACATGCATTAAACATGCTAAAAAACTTGGAACAAAAGAACACAATACTCATTCAGTACTGTAACCCCTTACACATGCCTGAGTATCCATGCGAAGGTAGGGCTTTATAGGAAACGAGATTGTACTCAAACAGATTAAGAGAATCTTATGATTTCCGACTCTCAACACAGATAGCTCAAAAAGACTTTGCTAACATTGCCAAAGAAAAAAAAACTAATTTGACAATGAAGATTGAAGCTTTAAAGTCTCAATCACATCCCAATACTACTGTATCTTTCATTGTAGCTTGGTACTCTTGTTCTGGCCTTAAGTAAACTTATTGGACATTTCCATCTATGGCGGATAATTAAAAGTAGCTAGCTATTTTGATCTTTCTTGTGTTATTGTTTCTTTTCTCCTAAACATAATGGGTACTGTGCAGTTAAACGAGGATGTGTCTTGGCCCCAACTCTCTTTGGAATACTGTTTTCACTGCTAAGCCACCACGCGTTTTACAAATCTACAGGACGGCATCTATATTGTTAGGCGCTTCCGCGGTGTCTAAGGCAGATAGACCAAACAGAGGTAATACTCAACGAAATTCAATAACACCAGCAAAAGGCCGAACAAACAATACAAGCCAGTCGACGCTGATACTGAATGTCGAACAAGAAATGAACCGTCGAATGACAGCTAACTCTCTACGTTTGTAACAAGCTTCCTATCTCTAAGGCGTCCTGGAAGTAGTCAATTTACATCGGCTGATATTTCGCTCTGCCTAAATCCTGTTCTTGTTTTTACTAGTTACATCATTGTTTTTAAGTCAAAACTTTCCCTTTTTCCGAAACAAATAACTAATTCCTTACCGTGCCATAACAACCTCCATTCATTATTCGATGGCAAACTTTTGAATATTATCAGACTGAGGGCAAAAACGAAATTCAGAACCAACCACATCAGAGTTATGCTAATCACGGATGACGCAGTGGTAGTGGCACACACACACAGGAGGAGCTTCTCTCAGGCCTGCAAAGAGTATGGGCATTTAGCACGAAGAAAACAAATCGTTGCTGTGCCCTAATATCATCAGATTTCCCTTCTTACTAATCATTATTTCTCATTAGCCTCAGAACATTACAAAATAGAAATATACCTAATAACTAGTTTCACTTGTATTCAATGGCAGTTTATTTATCACTGGGAAATCCGTCCAGTCTTCCTAAAACGTCGCTATCTCTAACTACTACTCAAAAACAGCCTACTTCTAGATTAACGCCATGTTGGTCCCTTGTTCGTCTAAGTCTACTACATCATTAGTCTGTCTTACTACGTCACTACTTTTACCGTCGCTAACAACAGTACACATTATATTTGTCTAACAAAACTAACATACTCTCTAATCTAGTACATTACAGCGTCATGAAGCCACCTGAAATAACACCACCTTCCATCCTCATTGATAAATAAAAAATAAAAGCCTTACATGAAGCCTTCAGGACAGAAGACTCAAAAGTAAAGTAGCAATTATACATAGAACACTGAAACATAATCTTCAAATACAAAAACTAAATTTAATAAAGTACTCAGATAAAAAAATAAAGGCACATTTCTCATGCTATATGCTAGGACAAATTTGTACAAATACTCATTCTTCCCTAGTGCTATTAGAGCATGGAATGGGTTGCCTGAGCTAGCCAGGAAAACCAGTGACTTGGCAGAATTTAATATGCATTACTAAATGCGTGACACGTAGGACGTAATCACCTTCTTTTTTGAAGTTGATTACTGTATTATATAAGATAAGAATTCTGCTACATGAGATCCACAGTTCAAGACGACGCACAGTAGCGTGCCCAGAATGCTTGCTTTATAGACGTCCATTTTGGTCCTCGTAGTGAGCTTCCGGTTTTTCCCAAACTCTAAAGGAGCTTGACTACCCTTCCAGGGACAAGTCGTCTTGTATCGTGGATATGTCAACCTCTATCCGGTGGACATGACCAGTCGGCGTTGTCTGAGGATTGTAAAGATGCTGGGAAGACCCGTTCGAGCATATATCTCAGTGGTACTCTCTCTTGCCATGGGATTTTCAAGCTCCTCCAAAGGCAGCGCAAAGAGAAATTACTTTAAATTTCTCTCTTGCTTTGCTTAGTTAGTCCGCCGGATGGAGGTTAATCTTATCCAGAAAGTCATCCTTTATGGTCAGCTTGCGACTGGTTCAAGAAAAACTGGTCGTACTCACCTCCAATATGTGGATGTAATCAAACAGGACCTCAAAGCAGTAGACCACACTATGTGAAGAGAGATGGTGACCAAGAAAGCTATGGATAGAGAAAAAGCATTGATCTCAGCTCTGGAAGAAAAACGTCCCAAAAAATGAAAAAAAAAAAAGCTGGTCTCTAACTTTATTATTATTATAGCTTTTATATAGCGCTACTTTCATGCTTATAGCATGCTCAGAGTTCTTTGGTCCAATCCCATTTGTGGACCGGTGGGGGGGGGGGGGGGGGGGGGAGGGGGTATCTAGGAGTTGGTTTTCTGTGCTGCCTTTAGGCGCTCAGTAAACCCAACTCTGCCCGAGTCGGGTGTCAAACCTCGAGCCCCCCCCCCCCCCCCCATACAAGTGCTCTACTAGATGAGCAATAGTCGTTCTACAACTGAAGGAGGCCAACATAACATAAGATTAATCTTTTAAAGGAATAAGATCATTTTTTTGTTTTAAATGTTGAAACTATTTCTTTTGTCACGCTAAGTAATTTTGTATTATATAGTCCTGACCAGTACTTAGTAAGTCTTTCAACACCTCCCACCTAACTTCCTCTTTATTATATAACGTCTTTCTTTTGGGTACCTTACATGGCCGCCATATTTCTCATTATTTCTCTTTTTTTTCCCTATATGACGTATTCTCTTGCTTAAATAATTTTAACCAGATGTTTATAAATGTTGGCAAAGGTGAGATTGATCTATTTACAATATTGTTAAAAGCACCAATAGATCTGTGGTGCCCTCTAACTTTGCATCAGATGCTCAAATGTTGCTTACGGTTGAAAGTTATTTTTATTTTAGCATTGCAACTTTCACTGACGTTCGCGTTTCTCAAACCAAAAATTGACCTTTGTCTGTAGATAAAGATAAAAGGGTGTCACGTGGCCATTACAAAGTCTAAATTTTTTTTATGCCTACTATTCAGGACATACTTCAAGTACTTATTAACATTAGAATTGAGTTGAAATAGGTTGATCTGATTGAAGCCAGTTTCTGCGTATTTCATTCGGGTATTAAAGCTGGCGCAATAATGAACTGTAGAAGTTATGTAGAGATGTTGTGTAAAGAGTCACATGATCATTTAACCACACGCATTGACCGTTATTGACAGACCACATGGACATTACAGTGTCCACACATTGATACATCTATGTCCATATTATTTTACTTAACAAAACAACAACAAAATGAAAAAAACAAAACAACAACCAAACTAAAACAATTCTATTATTGGAATCATCCCCCCCCCTCCCCAGGAGGACATTTAAATCAGTGAGCGTGAATGACCTTGTTAGTTATGCATACGCTATAAGACCTGATTGTATGGGAAATACGAGAGAAAGCGAGATAGGGAAAGGGGAGGGGGGAGTATGTGGGGATCTAATCTAATAATAAAGTCCTGGGTACGTGAGAACAATGTATGAGGCTGGGGATGGGTTGGGGCAGACTAGAAAGTGATAGCAACACAACCGTAACCCTGGAAACGATATAAACAAATGGGGACAGCACTCTGGGGGAGCAGGGAAGATAAAAAAAAAAACGGAGATCGTGAGGATGTAGAAAAGTAAAATTTAAATGTAAAAAATGGTTAAACTTTATTTTAAAAGAGGTGTTCTCTTTTTATATAACGGATTTTTGAATTCGGTTACACAAACCGTCACATCACACCTGCGACAGAAATCAAAGACTGATGATGATGATTATGACTGGGCGTGCAAGCTGGAGGAAAATGAACAACGACCAAGCGATTTCGACTGGGCGTACGAGTAAGGTGTGATAGGGTACCATAGTTAATACTTTTTACAACTTCAAGCTCTTGGCGTAATTGACAGAGTAAAGAAGGCAATAAAATCAGGTTCGGTTGACGTAGATACTGGACTAAAATGAACAAGGGAGACAACTTTAAGCGGGCAAATAGAGAGAATTGTGAAACTGTCGGGCAATTATCCTAATAGAATTGGAGAGAGAGAGAGAATGAGGTTAAAGACAAGGAGAACATATATATATATATATATAAAGTAATAAAGTGCAAATGAAATAAAATAAGGAAGAGAAAAAAAGAGTGAAAGAGTGCAAAGGCAACTATTAGAAAAGAGAGAGAGAGAGAGAGAGAGAGAGAGAACGAATATGAAAGTACACACACAAAAAAAGCGCACAGAATAAAGACTGAGCAAGAGAAACGGTATAAAATGAGACATTGAGTATAATTAGAGTGTAATGGATCTGTGTGTCTATCCAGCTAGCTGAGTAATCTGCAGACTCCATCTTTCAGTAGAACAAATTATCTCGCATGGATTGCCCACTCTCAAACCCCCCCTTCCCATTCGCCCCATCTTGATTTGATTCCAATCGATCAGGACATTATCTGAGTGCTGCAGTGGTATTGATCCCTATCGTACTTAGTCACCGATACATTAAAGGACAATTTACTCAGCAACTCCCCCCCACCCACACCCCGGACATCTACCTGAGCATTTTTTGTCTCTCCGTCCCCCCCCCCCCCCACCCCACCTCGTGACTTGCACGATTCTGTCACGCCTTGTCTTGTTAGCTCACTCGTCTGCCCCCCACCACCCCCGCCCTCTTTCTCTCTTTCACTTCATCTTGTCTTCTTCTAGCCGTCCTCTTTGATCAACTAACTAGACAGGGTTCGATGATCAGGAGAGCGGTGAGGTCATGTGGTTAAAGTTGATGCATGACTGCCGTAATAGTCGAGTCTCTTAAGTCCACTCTTCATTGGCCTGGAAAACATTCTCTGTCTATGAGATTCAAAAGATTTAAATGTTACTTGGGACTTGAAAGAGAATCCTGAGGCCGATCACCACAGGGAGACCCTCTACTTTCGTTCTTTTAACCATTTGTAATTTAGCGGAGTATTATTGAGACAACGCTCCCCTTGGAGAACGGTCTGGCGTGCAGTAATAGAGTGATGAGGCTTATTTTTTCATTTCCACCAATTGCTGTTTACTGGGTTCTATATTTCCATTCTGCATTGCGTTCTTCTTGGTGGACTAAATCAGTAGTTTCCAAACTTTTTTGTCTCGTAGACCCCTTGGGGGTCTATATAGACCACTTTGGGAATCACTGGACTAAATGTATTTCCATCTCTAACTGTTTCGAACGTTTCCACGCGGACGCCAGTATGAGGCTGCTAGTCGTGTGCAGAGGTTAAAGCAGATATGTTTGTTATTGGATCATGGCGGCCTTGACAATCGCGAGCCCTATGCGAAACGGATTGCGCTGGGCCCAGTCTGGGTAGCATAATGTTAAAGTTAAGATTTTGTATTAGAAACTACATTCGTATTTGCAGTACATTTTTATTAAATGAAAACTGACAAGGCCTTTTTTTTTATATCGCGCGTAGGATTGGCACTACAAGATTATATTTTGTCTATTTTTCAGGAGATCTTTATTACTTTTCAGAAGATTTTTAATTTCAGGAGATTTCCAGGACTTTTTCGTATATGTTTAGCATTTACATCAGATTTCCAGGAGGCCCTTGAAAATCAGGAGGCCGAGGAAACCATGTAATTATATAAAAGTTATAATATTTTAATTTAATAATTTACACCTAGACTTAATGCTGGGCTTATGAAAGTGCGGGGCCCACTGCGTTGTATGACTTCGCTACACGCAAGGCTCGTAAAGTAATTTTGTACGTAGTAAAGAATGAATAAAATGCAAATACGAATTTATTTTCTAATGCAAACTCTTACATTTCACTTATTATCCGTATCCTTACCCAAACTTGGCCCCGCGAAATCCGTTTCGCATAGAGCCCCACTACGGTTGAGTCCGGCCCTTGTTTTTAGTGACGGGTGATAACAAAGTAGATTACTTGTTCTACCTTCCCCTTTTTGTTCGCCGCTAAATTTACGTGAGGTAGAAATAAAAAAGAGAGTGATCTTTCTTGGCCACAACGGTCCGGCTCTGCTACTTTGTGACGGGTGAAAACTGCTTGTTCTCCGCCCCCCCCCCCCTCTTTTTTTTTTGTACTGTAACTTTAGTTCGTCCGACTTGCAGAAATAAAAGAGTGATCTTTCTTTACTTCTTCTTGCGTGTCCAAACTCTTGAGCCATGAAGAGAATTATATATTTATTTTTTTTGGCCCGTGAATTAGAACGTCCCGCTTATATCGACCTCCCAAAACACCTACTTCTGGCCTGAGATTTCTATTATCATTTTCTCATCCCCCCTCCCAACCGTAAAAAGCCCCCAAAATAAATATTTCCACATAACAATCATTGACTTTTCTTCTGCTTCTTAATTCAATATTATAGCATTTCATAAGCTGTTTTTTAGTCGGAATTTGTTTTTTTTATCTGGTTTCGTAACACGCTCTCTCCCAAGAATTCTATTATCTTTGGTTTACCTCCATCCTGATCACATAAGATATTATAATTATACCTACGTTCAGGGCCGGTCTTAGGCCACTGCAGCCTATGCGGTCGCAGTGGGCCCCGCGCTTTCATAGGCCCCGCGCTAATTCTAGGTGTAATTGTTAAATTGTAAACGAAAAATTCCTGGAAATCTGAATTTATTAAAATCTCCTGAAAACTCATACAAATCTCCTGAATAATAGATAAATTTTTCATTTGTGGGTGTCATTCGTTGCGGAAAACGCGATAAAAGAAAAAAGGCATTGTCAGCTTTCATGTATTAAAATGTAATTATCGGGCGAATTTTCACCTTAATCGGAAGATACAATTCTTTATTTACTTTTATAGTCACTGGCATATAAATATGCCCTAGTTTGCAAGGTTCGTAAATTAAAGTTAATTTTATCTCAATTTTGTACTTAGTAAAGAATAAATAAAATTCAAAGTCGATTTTTTTTTCTAATACAAAATCTTAATTGTCACTTATGACCCTTATTCCTACCCAGACTAGGTCCTGTGCAATCAATTTCGCATAGGGCCCCGCAATTGTTAGGACCGGCCCTGCCTACGTTTCATTTTTTTAAACACATTTTTCACTCAAAAATACAAATTAAGTCGATGTCTGTTTTATATAACAAAAAGATTTTTGTTTTTCTTTCACGACTACAAAAACAAGATTCCCGCCAAACAAAAAAAGTTTCAATAGGGTTTAAAAAGGAGGACAGAATAATCTTGTACTTTTGTTTTGTATGTCGTTTATTTAAAAAATTTTGGGGGTTGACATTGGAAATAAAAATCCTTTTTGGTAAACTTAACCGCTGTGGTTTCAATCGTGACAATGGCTCAGTGGTTCTAGGCGCTATGAAAAGTAATAACAGGTTACATTTTCGAATTCTTTTTCGTCCACCACAAGTGGGAGAGTTAGTGATAGTTGGGCGGATAAGTTAAGGCTCTTGCATATATATTATAGATGAATCTGTGATTCTGCTGTGACAATTAGCCATCGATATTATTCTAATCAACACTGACTTAGATCTGTAACAAAAAAACATGTTAACGAATTGAACACTTTGACTGAAGAGAACACACACACACAAAGATAGAGATAGAGAGAGAGAGAGAGAGAAAGAGAGAGGGAGAGTTATGCTCATTAATTTGACTCGAACCTGCAATCCGAATAAATATTTGCTCATCTTTTTACGCATGCTCACTAGCGTCGCATTGCAAGTTTAATTATCATTGGGTATTGTGTGTGCGTCGATGTGCGTTTGTATCAGTTGTGTGTGTGTGTGAAGAGACAGATAGGGTGTCTAAGTTTATGTCAGCGTGAAAATAAGTCTGGAGTTAGCTCTTTCCTCATCATGATAGTGGCATTCAAAAGAATTTATATTGTTATAAACCTGGTGGTTGCACAGATGGGGTAGTGGTGTGAGTGTAGTCAGCCGACGCAAATCGCCCCAGGCCAGCGCTAGATGAGCGGTCAACCGTGACGAGTTACGACGGTCAGCCGAGACGAGTGTCAAGGTTCGAGTAGGATCGGCGTCGTGAACAGAGCTCAGGAGCGCCACGAGGGATGTAGTCATATGACCACCCAGAATGGTCTAGCGACGTTCTGCCCGGTTCTAGAAGGCCAGCAGGGACCCTATATAAAGAGTGGAGGTGTCGCAGTCAAGACGGTTCACGAGAGAAGGTTCACGGCAGGGGTTCAGAACACGGTTGACTACAACAGAGTTCAACGGAGTGGTTCTGTACGGAGCATTACGACGGTTCAGTGCCGAATACTGTCAAGTACAGTTGAGACGTTTGGCGTCTTGATCTTGGTCTGTGATCGAGTCCGACACAACAGTGTGTGAAGTCAGTCCTGAACTGTTGAACCCAGTGCAAGCCCGGAACGAGACGGAGAGGCCAGTGCAAGAGTTGATACGACGATACGGTGTTATCGGAGAGATATTTGTACAGTGTACGTGTAGCCAATTGTACAGTATTGGCTGTTATTTATTCAACTATTAAAGTGTTACGTTTCTTTGGAGCCCTGAGTTGTCAAGTTCTTTAAGTTGGTGGTGCATGGTGCAGTTTGCAGAGAGCCTGGATAGTGAGATTCGTAACAATATATACATATATATATATATATATATATATATATATATATATATATATATATATATATATATATATATATATATATATATATATATATATAAATTATGGCTCTGCTCGAGTCGGGTGTCGAATCTCGAGACCCCTTCATAGGTAGCCAAGCCAAGCTAAGTTGAAGCGCACTTAGCCTCTTGATATATTGTATTTAATATTTCTAAAAGTATATTTTGTGACGTGTATTTTTGAGAAGCCGGTGTTGAAGAAAAACTTCTATATGTTTTATGCTGTCTGTCTGTCCAAGTGTACGTCATGATCTCAAAAGCTAAAAGCACTTTTGAAAAGCTGAGTTTACCATCCTGTGCCCAAACATACATTGTCAGTATTGATGTTTACTGATATGAGGTACCACACCGAGACCAATAAATGCATCAAAAGACAGTTAAGTCAAAGAAAAAGTCAGTTTTAAGGACTCTATCAACAAAAGAAAACTGGCTAATTGTTGTGACAAGAAGGTCTGAACTCTCCTCTTTCTTGATTATGCAACATCGTCTTAGACTATCATGCGTTTTACCGTTTTGTATTTTAACGTCATGTATTCTACTATCGTGTATTCTGCTATAATGTATACGACCATGTTGTATTCTAATATCAAGAATTCTACTATCTTGCAATCTACTATTTTGCATTCTACTATCATGCATTCTACCAGTTTTAGTCAACTATAAAGTATTCTACAATCTCGTTTTCTACTAATCTGTATTCTAATGGTTGGTACCATCTGCATAATATACTGTAATGTTTTATACCATCTTGTATTCCATTTTATTTTATCCTCTTCTAATTAAAATATTCGTAAAACATTTCTCAAACATTTTGACGCGTCCACACACACACACGTTCTCACACATATTCACACATCTACTTTGGCACACGCTGACACACACATTCATGTTGTCACCACAACCACACACAGAAAGAGAGAGAGAAAGAGAGAGAAACAATTAAATATAAATTTATTCCATCGACTAAAAATGACATTTAAAAAAAATATTTCCGAGACTATTGCTCTCAGTAAATGGCTCTCATAAAAAAAATACGAAGAATAAACCGCTCTGGCACCGGGTGAACCGAGCACACTGTTTGCCAACCAGTTAGCTCCAGTTTTGTCTTGCTTTTGCCACTGTTTGCTTGTCAATACACTCTTCTGAGTGTAAAGCGTGTCCTCGGCAAACACAACATCCCCTCTTTAAAGTCTTCAGACGAGGCTCCAGCATCTACTGACAGACGTGAGCTACACCGGCCGTACTGTATCAACACTTGCACGAAAAGATGAAACAGAAATTCATAAAGTGCCAATGACGTCAGACAAAGAAAGCCGCCTAGGCCATGGCAGGCACTGAGCGTATAATAAATTTGTTCTTTCTAAGAAGGTTTCAGAAATTCTATTGATATGCTCTTTTTGGTTGATGCTGCAATGTTTAAATTTCTTTTTGTCTTTTATACGATGTGGCATTGGCGCCTTAAAGA
The DNA here is from genome assembly GCA_030265305.1 of Biomphalaria pfeifferi. Classification (NCBI taxonomy): domain Eukaryota; kingdom Metazoa; phylum Mollusca; class Gastropoda; family Planorbidae; genus Biomphalaria; species Biomphalaria pfeifferi. The sequence goes on from JASAOG010000029.1 coordinate 58,471, forward strand.
GGCTTAAAGCAAGCAAGAAAATGAAGCAAATAAAATGGTTTGAAATGCTATGAATAAAAGTCTGTAGATTTGTTTAAAATGGAATTAAGTTGAGAAGAAATAAGATCTGTGCACATTACTCTATGATCAGTTTTAGAATTACCAGGAGTGGTTTGCAATCGTGCGTCACCTGGAATGTCGCAATCCTGCTGGTCTTACACTCTAAATTCCCTTGTAGGTCGTCCGTCTGATCCTGTTTGGTTTCAAATAAGTATGAGAGATTCTAGAAAGCATGAATAGAACCAAAACTATGAAAAAGACTGATGCATACCACGATTTAAAACTTTATTCATTTAAAAACTAGGCCAACTAATTTTACAAAGCTTATATCACTTCTGTCTAGTATAAAGTTTGAACATTTTATTTCTACATAACCCATTCTGGGATGAATTTGAAGCTTTGGTCAGTTATTCATTGGCGTAGACAATACATGAATCAATTAAAAATAATTAACCATTTAGTCAATTAATTACTGGTAATTGATTTTTTTTTGACACTATCAAGGGAAATTCATCCCCCAGTATCACATATATATGGCTAAATATATAGGGTTTTGTCCCCATAGATAATTGTATGTGTTACTCTTTCCACTCCCGTTGTCAGATCAAATAAAAACTTTAAGAATTTTTTTAATGTATCAAACAAACAAATATTCATCAATAAAAATTAAGCAATTATCAATTATTTAATGGTATAATGCTACAATGTAGCAATATAACAATTGCTAATTACTTACGTAAGTATTTTAAAATATTTTTCTGTAAGAGCCTTTATCTTGGGCTTTTTTTTTTTTTTTCTTTCCAAAAGATACATTGCATAAAAAAAACTCACTAATTTTATGGTATCACAAATGTGACTGTCAGATCGCTACGGACGAGGAAAATTAGGAGAATGACTAAAATATTATTAAAACATTTTTTTAACGACTTTTGAGTTCATGAATACAATAAAAATAGTTGTTATTGCTGGAGAAGAGGGTGGCGGGCTGGGTGATTTGGGGTGTGGGGGTGTGGGAAGAGGTAACCATTTTTTTTAAAGCTTCATAAACTATGCCGTTTGAGTGGAATCGATGAAGAACAGATATTGATTGGATCCAGCTAAAACCGATCCCTGTTCACGGTTGGGTGGAGGCTGGAAGTCGAGGAAATCGCTGATTGGTAGGATGGAAGCTGGAGTTGTGACGGGTGGCTTGTTACCGGGTTGATAAGGGGGAGGTAATACATTCTTTTTTAAAAACTGGTTAATCGGACTATTACGAAATGTCAGTGGAGGAGGAGTAACGTATGTTCGCGCTTATCCATATTAAATGACTCCATGTCTGTCCCATATATATACGCATATATATACATATATATATATATTATAACTATTAGATTATTGTTGTTGTTTTTTGCTAGTTGTTTCTAGCTTTTCTTAATATGAATAATGAAACTGCAATGCTTGACAAAATGATTTGCACCAACAGACGGCGGAAATGAGAGATAAAAGTAGAAAATGGGAGAGTACTTGATTGTAAGTGAAAAGGGCACATTCCTTGTTCCTTATGCTAAGACAAATGTTTACAAATGCTCCTTCTTCCTTAGTGCTATCAGAACATGGAATGGGTTGCCTGAGTCAGTGGTAAAATTTATCTTACATTTTGTGCCTTACATCAAACAAAACATACCTATAGAAAATATCAGCATCTTGCTGACTAACAATAACAATAATAATTATTATTATCGCTTTAATGTAGCACTACTTTAATGCTTATAGCATGTTCAGAGCGCTATGGTACAATCTCATTTGTGGACCAGTGTGGGGGTGGGGGGGAGGGGGGTATCTAGAAGTAGGTTTTCCTTGCTGCCTTTATGCGTTCAGTAAACACAACTCAGCAAAACATCGAGCCTCCTTCATAGGTAGCCAAGCTAAGCTAAGTTAAAGCGTACTTAGCATCTATACCATTAAATACTAAAGCCTTAGTCTATCAGACCTGTGTGATGAGCACTTTGATATCCTGAAGTGAAACATGGTCAACCTACTCATGGCAGGAAAAAAGCTGAATTGCCAAAGGCGGATTTTTAAAATAAGGTGGCAAGATAAAATAACCAATGAGGAAGCGTTACAGAGAGCAGGGTGCCAGGACATCCTCTCTGTTATCAGCAGAAGACGCCTTGGCTGGCTTAGACACGTTCGTAGAATGCCAGTAGATCGACTTCCACAAGACATTCTGTATGGCGATCTAATAGAAGGCAGGAGAGCCGCTGGTCGCCCACTTTTACGGTATAATGAATGCAAACGCGACATGAAGCTCTTCAAAATCGACACTAGCAGCTGGAAAAAATTGGCACTGGATAGATCCACATGAAGAGCGAGCATAAAGGAAGGGTCGCGGATTGAGATGCCATATACAACAGCAGCAGAAATAAGGATGAAAGTACAACAGTACGTAATTACATATGCCCAACCTGTGACAGCAGCTGTGTACCAAGGATTGACCTCTTTAGTCACACAAGAAGCTGCAAAGGGAGATGATAGTCTCCCGAGACGTAAAATCCCACATATTAGAATTCAACTTGAATGCTCAAATTGCATGTCGCCACAGTGCAACGCCATTTTGACAAAAAATATATATGTTGTCACAGCTTTCCTATTGTATTTATAATTATAAGTCGATAGAATCTACCTTAGGTCTCGATATATCTAGATGTCCCTGGTTCAGTTCTAGTTAACGAAATAAAACAATGAAACCACTAGATCAAACACATACACTTTAATCAGCTTTACTGCATATCACACACGCTGGACTCTGTCTGACAACAAAACACACTTCCGGTCATTCGCGCAGATTGTAAAAATAGATTATACATACATACACACATTCATCCGTGACAGATGTGAATATATTATCGTAATAAAATGTCTTCTTGTCTGCTACACGCATAATGGCCCAATCATGTGCAATAGATAACTGAATGAATGGTTGATGGCAAAGACTACCATCCCAGTTAACGAGCCCTAATGTCACACTACACATATGAAACACCCTGTGACAAAGACAAACGAGACATGTAAAAACTAGACATAGACTAGACATAGACACAGACATATTACAAGGTCTTCGGGGCTCGGCTCGCAAAGACCTTCCTTCAAGGAAGAGTACCGGGAAAAAGAAGAAGAGGCAGACAGAGATAGCGATGGGAAGACAACATACAAGAATTGAAGGGCCTGCCATTGAAAGGGGCGATAACTAAGGCTAAAAGAAAGAGAAGAATGGAGAAAGCCGGTCGATGAATCTTGCATGGTGCCCCAACGTTCTAACAGACTAAAGGATAGGAGAAGGTAAAGGTAAATCTAAAATGACAGTATTAGTTTTTAAGTTCTCAGAATTTTTAACTTTTTTTTTTCTGCTTCGTGTCCCAAACTTTGTGTAGAATGGAATGGATTTGTCAACATCGGGTAGGTTTTGAACAACCGCCGGGTCTACTTTGAATTCCCCTCTGACACCCCCTGACACTACTACCATAAAAACCAGGAAAAAAACAAATAATATGGAAGAGCTGAACAGAATAGTTCATTGGCAAATGCTGCAAAGGAGCAAACAGCTCAGTGTAAAAAAAAAAAACTGGCTAGAAGAAGAGTCCAGGGTTATTTGTAGCAGTAATGGAAGGTGCATATCGCCACCCCAAATTTTTTTTATATTATTCTAACATTGAATGTACTTGTCGATTCTTATTGGACTTGTTCTCCTGTTTATTCTTGCGATTTTTAATTACAAATTGGCATTATCTGACAAGTAGTTTTTTTTTTTAAACAAAGCTTATATCAATTCTATCTGTCTGTCTGTCTGGTAAAAAGATTGAGCTCGTTATTTCTCCCCAACTTTGCACTTTTATTCACTGGCCATAACAATACATGAATCTATTAAAAAAGAAACACCAATTAGTCAAATAGTTACTGCTATTTATATATTTTGTTTGATACCAACAATGGATTTTAATCCTAAAGTATTGATAGATATGGCCAATTATGTAGGGTTTAGACTAATTGTAAACGTTATTTCTCCCATTCTGGGATCCAGTTAAAACTTTGACCAGTAATTTTTTGTAGCTATGTAAACATATTGGTAATTACCTTTTTCAGTGTGATGTCCAATAATGGAAATAACTTCTACATTATTGAAAGATGTAGTTGTAAGTGCAAAGTTCTTCTCCTTAGATGAGCTTTTTTTTTTTTTTAAAGTTTTTTTTTGTAATGTTCTGCTTGTTAAATTGTTTGTCTTTGCACATTTTAAAGGTTAATTTTTTTTTCTCCCAAAAGGTTATTGGATCTGATAAAAGTAACAAGAGTCCGTTCGTCCAACTAGATTTACCTTGATGAATACGTACAGACAGGTATGGGATAAACTGAAACCTTTTGTCGAAGGGAGGTAACTTCAAATAAACTTCACAAGAGCTGTTTTAGTTGTTACTTACCTTTACTTGTTTCTCTTACTACTTTCTATTTCACTTCAAATTGAGATTTATCGAAAATGTTAATCCAAGGGACAATACTCTGTTATAATTTTGTAGACTTTTTATTTTTCTTTCTTATGCACCTTTGTTTTGAATTTAATTTCATCTACACGCACATCTCGCATTTGTAAAATGATCTATGGTTTACGAAAGTGCCTCGCACAGTAATTAGAAATACATAAATGCATATCTTTTTAAATTCTATAATCCCCAATCGTGTTTTTACCTTCACCTATCTCTTAGTCTGATGAACCGTTGGGGCGCCACACATGATCCTTCAACCATCTTTCACTATGAAATGAGTCTCTAGTAATATCACACCCTACATTCTTCGATGTTGTCTTCTCATCGCTCTCTCCGTCACTTTTTCCTTTTTTTTCCTGGTACTGTTCCCTGAAGGAAGAACTTGTCATATGGCCATACAGATTGAGTTTTCGTTTTTGCTTGTGAGCAGGGCCGTTTGGTGGTCAGCAGGTCCGTTGGGTGGTCAGCAGGTCCGTTGGGTGGTCAGCAGGTCCGTTGGGTGGTCAGCAGGTCCGTTGGGTGGTCAGCAGGTCCGTTGGGTGGTCAGCAGGTCCGTTGGGTGGTCAGCAGGTCCGTTGGGTGGTCAGCAGGTTGTGTGGTCTTTGAAGAGGAAAGAAAATGTAATTTTTGTTCTCCCCAGCTCAAAACACATTTATTCGTCAAAGCTTATTCTTGTTTAAGCGAAGTCCTCCCTAGGACTAGTTTAGAGTTTAGAGTGTCTTTCATATTAAAAGTTTCAGTAAGTAAAATGCATGGAGCTTCATTCAATGCTGTAGTAAATAGTCGACCCCCTAAACCAGTGTTTCCCAAAGTGGGGTACGCGTACCACCAGGGCTACCTGAAGACTCGCATTGCATACATAACAGCAATGGCTAGCACATTTTTTTTTTTACTTTGTCTTGACCTTTGAATGGGCTAGTTAACTAGGTCACGCTGACCAGGCATCTGTCTAGCTGTAATGAACAACTCCAATCCCCCTTTTTTTTGTTTAGTTCATAACATTGACTTTATAGATGGACAAGTGACCACCTAAAGTTAGGACGACGTATTGTTAGCATGTTGACACTTTAGGACACGAGTTTGTAGTAAATAGCGGTAGTAAATCCTAATTAGGGCGCTGGAATTTAAGCCACACCTCTACACGGGTAACCGTCCCGCTGACCAGATGTTTGTCTAGCTGTGTGGGTATATCTCCAGAGCTAGAGATGAACAACTCCTCCCCCCCCCCCCCTTTTTTTTTGTTTAGTCCAGTGGTGCCCAAAATACGGTCCGCGGACCACATCCGGCCAGCGACGTGTTTCTATCCGGCCCGCCGAAACTACAGCACAAATTGTAGAAAATCACCCCTTCGTAAAAAAGGTTGAAAAAAAATTATCTTAGAGCTCTCTTCTCTGGTGGGTTTATCATTATTCGTTTATGAAATGGGACTCTGAATGTAGAATTTACCAGGGGAAGTGAAATAATCTTTGCTTCCTGAACATGATAATGTGGCAGTATATTTGATTTGTTAAGAAAGTGTGACTGTTAAGAACAAACAACAACATATATAGCGGTATTATGAACATATATAGCGGTATTATGAACATATATAGCGGTATTATGAACATATATAGCGGTATTATGAACATATATAGCGGTATTATGAACATATATAGCGTTATTATGAACATATATAGCAGTATTATGAACACATATATAGCAGTATTATGAACATATATAGCAGTATTATGAACAAATATGGCGGCATTCTTGGTTTGAGACGCAAATAAAACATTGTTAAACTACGCCTAAAGATTTGACTTGGAGGATCGATGAAAATAATAAGAAAAAGAGACAAGGCAATGAGTCGGTGGTAAAACTAGCTACAATGTTGCTCACATTTTTAGTAACAAAACGAAGCCACTTTCCGGTGCGTCAATTAAAGATCAAATTCCAATGTCTCATTAATGAATGTAAGTTTCTAATCAAAGTTTCAGGCTTATATCATGTCGTTTTTCTACCATTCCGGTCTTATGGCCCGCTACGCGAGGGTTGGAAATTATAATGGCCTGCAGGTCGAATTAGGTTGGGCATCACTGGTTTAGTCAATAACATTGAGTTTATAGATTGACAGGTGACCACCTTAAGTTAGGACGCACGTATTGTCAGCATGTTTACAAAAGAAGGAAATATTCTTAGACTTGTAGACTAAAAATAAAATCTTCAATTTTTCGAATAATAATAACTTTACTTTTATCTCTTAAGTAGATATACACGCTCACGTAAGCCTAAGTGTGTGTATATATGAATATACACATTTAAAAAAAACAGATAATATAAAGAATTAGTTTAATTGGAGCAATAATTACAATAGAAAAACCATAAGCAATGGAGACAAATTGACAAAAAAACAAGATTACAAAGAGAGTTTGTGTTACCACACAAACTCAGAGGCGGCCCCCGTGGGAGACGGATATTGTCGGATCCGCATATTCGCTGGTCGACTGAGGATGGCATCGAGCAGGGTATGAAACCGAGACCGTAGAGATAATCAGTTCTGCGCTCTAACCGCACTACCAGGCATTGCTCTTAATCTAATGACAAACTTTTTACAAACTAATAGCCTACTATTGATAATATACCTACACATTACGAAATGACAACTACCAGATATGTACAATATGTCAGAAGATCGATTTTAGATAATCTTTTAGTATTGAGCGTTTTCATTTAGACCTAAATGGAACTAGAATGAGGATGTAGATCTACCTAAATTAAACTACTAATTTAGCACTCTCAATATCTATGTCTACTAGATCTAGATCTAAAATATATATTTGGGATAATGTAGATGTAATTTAGATAAGATTTATATAAAAAACAACTAGATAATCAATTAATAGACTAATTGCAAAATCTAAATATTAAAATAGTAGATTAGTTTTAGTATTTTATAACATTGCAATATTGACATATTGACAATCTAGACTTTAGAAAAAAAAATCTACACTTTAAGCCTATAAATTAAAATTATAGATCATGATCTAGTCTAAATCATGACTGTCTGGTAGTGCGGTTTGCGCGCTCGACTGTCGTTTGGATTCATCGATTGTCCCAGGTTCAAACCCTGCCCGCTCCCATCCCCCGTCGTCCTACGGGAGGTTTGTAAAATGTTTTACATATTTCGGATGTTCCTTCAGAGTTGAAGATAGTTTACTTCCTAGTCCGTTAGATTGTCGTCTGAGCTGAGCCGAAGGCTCTTCGAGCTCAAAGTTTGAAAAGAAAAAAAACCTGTTAGGTCGTCCAGCCGTAACAGTAAAAAAAAGAAAAACAAACCTGTGGGAACACAGTTCTGTTTGAGAGCGACCCGAGTCAATGCCTATATAAAGCATTGCTATATCCAATGTCTTCGGCCTCCGACACATGGCCGAAGGCCTAGGAGCACTGGGAGCCTCCGTCATCTTCCTTCTTTGTACCAAGCTAACCGTGGGGGACTCGCCATTTATGGGACGGTCCTTTGAGGAACGGCGCATGGATGTGTGACAATTTTTGTGAGGACTTTTTTGCAACCCCGCCCGTGCAAGGGGTGGACTCTCGTCTACCCGTGGGCATCCCCACGGGAGTTATGTTTTGCCATTCATTTTGCCTAGCTATCTCCTCAAATAGCCGTTTCCACCCGGGTGCCACGATGAGGCAGAACAGCGAACCCGGGACTTCCTAGTCCAAACCTCCCTCAGGACGACGGGGGATGGGAGCGGGCAGGGTTTAAACCCTCGACCGTCGATAAATCCGAGCTACAGTCCAGCGCGCAAACCGCACGACAAGGCAGCTACAACTCTGAAGGAACATCCGAAACATGTAAAACAACAAACATTCTAAACTACACCAAGAAATTCTAGATCTAAATTCTATAATGATTTTAATTAGAACTTAAATCTAAATCTAGTTTAAAAAATCTAGCTCTTATGTAAGCTAGAGCTGTTAACTCCATATGACGTCAAAGGAAAAAAATCCAATAGGTCACACGGCCTAGTTAGACTAAAAATGTCATCTATACGAGCAGCTTCTCGAGGGATCATAGACATTGGTGCACCTAGTTTGTTCTTTTAGCATTTCATTTGATGGGCTAGTTAGACTTAATATATATATATATATATATATATATATATATATATATATAAGGATTAAAGACGCTTTTTTTGTTTTGTCTGTCAGTTTGCCTGTCCGTTATGTTAATAGCGAGAAAAAAAAAGACTAAAAGCTATTGAAAATCTGATTAAAAATAAATTTCCCTTCCGAAACATCGCATTAGTTTTAAGTTTCTATTATAGATTGTTCCGGATGTTTATATATTTATAGTGAGAAAAAAAAAAGGATTCCAGATTAATCAATGCCGTTAATTAAATTTCTGGGATGGTCTGTTATGAAAATAGATGTCCCATACCCTTATGGAGATTTTATCAAACCATACTTTGGTGTTAGGAAGTTGTTTTCCTTAAAAATCAGAGCATAATATTAACGATAATTAGATTTTTTAACGTTTTAGATAGAAAGTTAAATGTAGTATAAGAAAGCAGTGCGATTTTACATAAATAGAGTTACACTATTTTTCATAAAAAATCCGGAACAACCAATTTTCGTAAATGAGAAAATTATTTGTTTTATTTATTAGAAGAGGGATTTCAAATATTTATTAGCGTTATTTGATTTTTCAAAAAAAATTCGGATCATTTTTGGCGACGATTTGTAAGAAAATTATGGTAATGTAGGTCGATTTCTTTTTCGAAACAAAATCCGGAAAATTCTTTACCGATTAAACAACTTTTATTATGTTTCGGCAAAAAAATTAACTGTAAAATAAGTCTAAAAATTGATTTTCAATAATCGTTTCTAGTAAATTACTTTCTTATTTTAAAATCCTGAATAACCTATTGTCGATATTTTTGAAAAAAATATAATTATTTGACATAAATTTTGTTTTTTATAAAACAATATCCGGAACAACTTTATAGTTCATGAAATAAATATAAATCAGTATAAATATTTTTATTTATCATTTATATGCTATTTACATTAAAAAAACGGAACAATATATTAAAGATCATGTGTTTCTTGCAACGTTTAAGCATGGAAATAAAATCTACAATAACTTAGAAGAGCAAACAAATATTCATTGGCATTGATTTGTTGTTTTTTTTTTACAAAACATCCGGAACAATCTATTATAGTTACTTTAAACTAGTGCAATATTTCTGAATGAAAAATTAAAGGTTAAATCAGATTTACAATAGCCTCTAGTGTTATTTGTTAATCTAATCGTGACGGACAGACCGACCAACAGACACGCACAAAATCAAGCTTCTTTTATTTGGATGGGGGCACTAAACAAAAAATAAATAAAATCTGATTTTTTAAAAAAGTTTAAGGAATTGGTTTGGCATCTAGGCATGTTGCGACGTTACGCTACTGCACGAAAGTCGCTGCTTAAAAAGTCCATTTTAAGAAATGTGCATGATATTTACATACAAAGTGCATTGTTAGCCTTTATAAACAAACAGAAATGTTTTCTTTTAATTTTAGCAGCTAGTTAACCAGAAAAAACATCTTTAAGTATATTTTATATTTGTTGTAAACATTTCCTGTACATTTTATAAATATATTTGACTTGGTGATACTGAAAATACACCATGATTTATGCCTCTGTTAGCATAGTGTAACATTGCCTTCCTTACATTTACGTAATTGTTTTAGAATTGGTGTATTTTTATGAAAAAATCTCTTGCATAATTAATTTTATAAATAAAACGGTTTGCTTTTAGAAAACCAAAAGTAGCCGTTGCCCCTAAACGTTTCAAGAGGATTTAATGATGAAATAATATTATTCATATTTCTTCTAGTTTTCGAGATCTGAGTGTGACAGACGGACAGACGGGCATTTTGCACAAACCTAATAGCGGCTTTTTCCCCTTACGGGGGCCGCTAAAAATGTGACTAAGATGTTAAAATGTTTAAATATTATTTAATGTGGAACGTGTATTATTTGATTGTTCTATTCAATTATCTATTGTTAACATTTTCAATGGATATATCGCAAGTACTTTACATTAAAACATTAATTTGTCCTATTATATATATATAATAAATATAATATATTTATACAACCGTAGCATGAATAACCTGTCCAAAATTCAAGAGGCACTTCTAAAGGTTAATATTCTCAAAGGATTAATTGTTCAAATAATTTATCTTTGTTTTGATTTTCTCTTTGTTTAAGTTATGTTTGTTTTACAAAAATCAATTCTACTTATAGTAATATCATGTATAGTGCAACTAAGAACGATAAATTGCTATGAGGACCTTAATGTAATTTCGTTCATTCGCATGTTGGGACACTTTGTAATTAATTAATTTTAAATTGTAATTAAATTGTACCTTTTAATAATATATATATATATATATATATATATATATATATATGAGCCCAATAAAGAGGCCAATAGTCCCCAAAACGCGGCAGAACCCCCCCAAAAAAACAAAGAAGCAAAGAAAAGAGGCCCAAAGATTCTTAGGATGTAGATATCTCGACAACTGACGTCAAAAAATAATAAACAAAAACTTAGGTATCCTAAATAAAAAAAAACTTAGGTATCCTAAATAAAAAAAAACTTAGGTATCCTAAATAAAAAAAAACTTAGGTATCCTAAATAAAAAAAAACTTAGGTATCCTAAATAAAAAAAAAGCTTGCAAGAAAAAAAGAGACAAAGAAAAAAAAAAGAAGAAAAAAACCAAGAAAAACCCAAAGCTGTAGTGAGGCTTGTGTTCTGCACCATTATGGAGGTTAGTGCTAATACGATCATCAACCAAAGAGCTATCCAGTAGGCCCAATGTTATCCCAAGTCTGCCTGGCAGATCAATCTTTTTTTTTTATATATAATTAGTTAATTCCATCACGTTAAAACAAATTGAATGAAAGTTTTTCTCATAATTCTGATATCATCATAACATGTTCAATACATACCTCGATGATAAAAATAATGTTCCCCTTTCGGATATTGCGATCTATCGGGCAAATGGTGTCAAGGTCATCAGTTTCAGTCGCCCACGAGGGTGTCATGTGGCCAGTGCAACAAACAACCGGTTTTACTTTTCCCCAACTTAAGTCAGGCACCCCACTAGATCTGGGAGGACTCAGAGGCGCCCCGAAATAGAAAATCCCATTCTTCAACAGTATTCGAATTCGGAACCCCTTGCTTGAAAGCCCAGCGCTTAACCAGTCAGCCACAGCGCCTCCTAATGCCTCGATGAGTTATTCAAATTACGGTAGAATCACAAATCTACTTTTTGACATATTTAGGTCAATGCAAATAATAAAAAAAAAAAAAAAAACACTTCCTTCTTGAAATAGAATACTAAAACATGTTTTTCAATATTAAAAAATTGTAGCGTTACTATAAAAAAAAATCAGAATAACTAGAGAAAGAAATAAAACACACAGAAGAAAGATCTAGAACGATTAACATAAAAGTAGGCCTAAGGAGGAAAAAAAACAACAAGATTTTATCGGCTTTTGATAAAAATTTATTCTGAAATGGTTGGATTCGCCCATCACTAGCAGAACAAATTAAATCAAGAGACATAGCTCCAGACATTTCTTAATTTGGAGACATTCAAACTCAAGTGGACGCCATTGTTGTTACCGGAAGTTAACTTTTGAGCGGGGGAAAAAAAAAAAGATAACCAACCCCAGAGAAAATGAAAAACAAGTCCAGACAATTCACTTGTGGAACTTTGCTACAACGAAAAACTGGGTCAGTTTAAAAAAAACAAAACAACAACTTTGGATTTAAACGTGCATGCGTCTGGATCCAGCTCGTCCATAACATTAGAGTGGATACATTGTTTTGATAGCTTAAAGGTTGTAGAGCCAGTGCCGGCCTTAGGCCAATTTTGAACGATTTCTCCAAATTGGGTCCCGCTCCTAGCAGGAGCTCCGCAATTTATAATAAGCATATTACTATCAGGCATGGCTTTTGTCACAGGCATTTATAGATGTAGGATTTAAAGGGTTAACATATTTAGTGTATCTTACGATTGACGTAACTTTAATTAACCCTCTGGCGGCTATTGCTTCCTATGCATGTTGTATAATACATGTTGATATACTGATCTAGCTAAAAGTAATAGTTGTTATTGTAGGGAACTCGTAAGCATACATTAAATTGGGCCTCGCAATTCGTAAGACCGGCCCTGTGCAGAACTATGCACTTCACTATTGTTAACAATTCACTTCTCTATATCGTCATTAAGAGGATTCAGATAAATCATGAAGGTCATCTAGTAAATCATGAAGGTCATCTAGTAAATCATGAAGGTCATCTAGTAAATTATCAAGGCCATGTAAGAAATCTCCAAAGTCATATAGTAGAATTATCTATGTCATCTAATAAAATCACCAAGGTCATATAGTAAATCCTCAGGGTCATCTAGTAATCATCAAAGTTCTCGAGACTAATCATCAACATCTTTATGTCAATTCGTCAAATTTGATTAAAATGAAAAAAAAATGTAATCCATTGATCTTTGATTGATTGATTAGAAGCGATGTTGAGATGTCAACCAAATTTGTCAATATTTTCCAGGAAGGAAACAAAAATTGTATTAGGTTGAAATTATAGGCTCCTTTTCAATATACGAATGCCTTGGCTTCGATTTTTATTTCTTATCTTATATACTACAGACGTTACTTCAAAAAAGAAGATGATTACGTCATACGCGTCATGCATTCAGTCATACATATTAACCAATGACTTAAATTCTGCCAAGTCTGACTATTTACTTAGACTTAGATCCTCCCGCGCCGTTCGGCGCATTGGGCGGCAAACTGTCTCCACAAAGATCTGTCATTGGCAATGTCTGAAGCCTCCTCCCACCTGGTGTCCACTGTTATGAGGCGCCATATTATACGAGGACGTCTCTGTTTGCGCTTTCCTCGTATAGGCCTCCATGTCATCGCAACTCTTGGTATGCGTAATTCATTTTGTCGGAGAACATGTCCCGCAAACCCCTGTCAAAACCTCACTAAGTGTTCGACTCCCAGTTCGGCATAGGATTTCCTTGTTTGAGACCCGATCTGTGTAACTGGCTCCCAAAAAATTCGTCTCAGCCATTTTTGTTGAGCCACATTTAGTCTTTTTCTCAATTTTTGACAGATGACTTCCACGTCTCACATGCATATGTTGCTGTTGGGATGACGATAGTGCTAAGAATGTGTATTTTTATCTCAAGTCCAAATAAGGTGAAAATCACTGAAAATTTTCTTTCGGGTGAAATGCTATTTCCTTAACTTTCAACCTAACTAGCATCTAAAATCTAAATAAACGTCTCTGCCGTTCTCTACATTTCTACGTCTACGATCTAGATCTAGTTCTTACAGCTGTAGCGTTTAAAACAAGAACAACATTTTGAAAAAATACTTTAAAAAAAAACCCAACTAAACTTGTATTAAAGGGTAGTTGGATTTGGATGAGTGACGTATTTAAATTTGTAATATATCTAGACGAACAACACTAAATTACAATAATGTTTACCAATTGTTTTGGTTTGGCACAATGTCATGCTTTTAGCTGTCTCGATGCTCTATGATCCTATTACTGGTCTGGGGCAGTTGGAAAGCAGTGGGGTGGGGCAGTTGGAAAGCAGTGGGGTGGGGCAGTTGGAAAGCAGTGGGGTGGGGCAGTTGGAAAGCAGTGGGGTGGGGAAGAGTATCGGGGTGATCACTGTTTAAATGAATTTTAATAGATAGATAGATAGATAGATAGAATGGATAAGATATAGAACAAGTTATTTCAAAATTATTAATAATTATTTTTATTGCATTAACAGGGTGAAAGCAATCAAAATATTTACATCAGCATTAGAATTAGAATTAAACTACACATGCATTCTGAATAAGTATAAGCCATTTTTTTTTTCTTATATTTGAAGGGATCTTGATCTGCATACTAAATGGCGATGGTTGACTAAGAAGTCTTGTCGTTAGCTCAACAACCTAGCTATGTTTAGTTCAATTGCTTAATAGCAGTCTTTAGCTTAAGGTTTAAGTCTTTAGCTCAGTTAAACTCTAAGGTTTAAGTCTTTAGCTCAGTTAAACTCTAAGGTTTAAGTCTGTAGCTCAGTTAAACTCTAAGGTTTAAGTCTTTAGCTCAGTTAAACTCTAAGGTTTAAGTCTGTAGCTCAGTTAAACTCTAAGGTTTAAGTCTTTAGCTCAGTTAAACTCTAAGGTTTAAGTCTTTAGCTCAGCTAAACTCTAAGGTTTAAGTCTTTAGCTCAGTTAAACTCTAAGGTTTAAGTCTTCAGCTGAAGTGACGAGAGAAAAAATACAATGTCACTATTAAGAATCAAACCCGTGAGCTTCGGGTTGGTGGTCAAGCGTTGAACCATCTTTGGCCGCTTTAATAAATTAGTTATCTTATAATCTAGAACAGTAATGTTTGTAGAATTGCGCCGACACTGGAAATGTTCATTTAACAACAGATACTGTGTTCTCTCTCAGGCTTATTTTACAGACCAGTGGTTCTCAAAAAATATTCTTACCATCCGCATTAATGCACATTTTTAAGATCATTGGTTCTCAATTAACATTCATACCGGCTGCGTTTTACATATCAGTGGTTCTCAATAAACATTCTTAGCAGCATTTTACAGATCAGTGGTTCTTAAAAAAACATTTTTTAATGATCAGTGGTTCTCAATAAACATTCTAACCAGCAGGATTTAAGCACATTTTACACATCAGTGCACATCATAAGTATAAAATAGACAAAAAAAAGACCCATAAAAACTTATATCAATATACATTGATCGTGAATACATTCGTTTTATTTGATGATAGGAACACCTTAGTGTCCCATACATATAACAACAACCAATAGTTGGGTTTAAATAACAAGATGAGTTTAAACCAGTTCCAGATCCACACTTGCTGACATATCAAACCTAAAAGCAAATGAAAATCCAATCATATCTTTTGCCAGGAAATATAATGAGAACCAAGTATAGAAAGTGCTATCTCAAAGGTTATCTCATTCTATTATTTATGCAGTTTGAAATCAACAAATAAAGTCAGCTATAGAAGATTGTTTAGTGATAAGGACTTGAACGCTATAAGAATAATATTTTAGGTCCGTACGAGAAAAGGTAATGAAAACTCATTTTAGAACAAAGATTTATTGCTTCTTCTAGACTCCCTCTCTTCACAGATTCCTCATCATCTACTTCTCTTCTGCGTTTAAATCTCTTTCTCCCTCTTCTGTTAGCATCTCTCTTTCTCTTGTCTATGTTTCAATCTCTCTTTCTCTTGTCTATGTTTCAATCTCTCTTTCTCTTGTCTATGTTTCAATCTCTCTTTCTCTTGCCTATGTTGTTTTAAAAATGTTTTACATATTTCGGATGTTCCTTCAGAGTTGAAGTTAGTTTACTTACAAGTCCAAACCTCCCGCAGGACGACGGGGGATGGGAGCGGGCAGGGTTTGAACCCTTGACCGTCGATAAATCCGAACGACAGTCCAGCGCGCAAACCGCACGACCAGGCAGCCATGTTTCAATCTCTCTTTCTCTTGTCTATGTTTTAATCTTTCTTTCTCTTTTCTCTTTCTCTCTCTCTCTCTCGTCAATCCTAATAATACAACAACATAACATGTATATAAGGTTCACTTTAAAAAATTGCAATCTAAAATCCTCTAATTGGTTCCCTTCACACAGAAATATCTATAACAATTTATTTATAACAGTTCTTTTTGAAAGCGCCAAACGTTACTAATACAGAGGATGAATTAACATATTGTTATAAAAATCAACCTATATGAATATATGGAGACAATGGCTTCGCAAGAGGTGTGTATCGCACCTAGTGATACTGACTCTAGCGACGCCTCTATGTGGCCTTATAAAACACGTTTTAACTTACTAATGACTATAGTATATACACAGTATCACAGCTTGTCAATAAGTCTTGGTAATCAGTATACAAGACTTTCACTATATCGAAATAACTATACACAGTTGATTTATTCTTGAAGATATTTATGCATCTCCAGTCACATAATAAGGAAATATTATTATTTCTATATCTTGGTACACAAGGGCAGACGTTATGTCATTAAGAGACTCAATATCGTTCTTTAGTGTTAAAGCGATTATGACAGTATTGTTCGTTCGCTGAGATCTTTCATATTAATGATGCCTTTGAAAAGCGTTGACTATTTCTTGACTTTGGTCAGTTGAAACAGTTTTTGAGCGAAAGTCGTCAGTCCATCTGCAAAGAGAAAAAAATGAGGTGTACATCAAATATCTAGTACATCAAATATCTAGTACATCAAACATCTAGAAAAGCTTAAATTATTTTAAGCCTAAAAATCGTCCTCTTCTTCAGTGGCGTAGCTAGGAATTTGTCATCATTTAGGGGCTCGGGGGAGAGGGGGGCTTGACCTCTTTGAGGGCCCCTGCATTTTGCGTAATATTCAATATTAAATGTAAAAAAAAACAATTTCAAACACTCACTTGGGGCCCCCCCTCAAGTGGGGGCCCGGGGGATTTTCAAATTGTCCTCCTCCCCCACCCCAGATACGCCACTGCTCTTCTTCATGATTTTAACATTGAACATTATCACAAATACGATATACTATGACAACAGTTTGCATACATTAAAACGAGTAGCTTTCAAGGAATTCTGTCCTATTTGGCATAATCTTTGAGTATGATATTATTCGCTATCTATCGGCCGACAGTCCTTATGCAGTCTCTGTTGCTAGGGCCTTAGCCGAGACCAATCGTTATAGAAGGCCTGAACACTGACCTGCAACGTCAGAACCTGTGGGCAGTTTAGACCATTAGGTCGTCGCCACTCTTACAGACCTGGGACTTGGTTTAACCCACAATAGACTATTGCATTCTCTTGTCTTGTCAAGTTTAAAAAAAAACAATAAAAAAAAATTCTAACAAAAAAAGCTTATCTAAGGTGAATAACTCCGCACATACAACTATATCTTTTAATAATGTAGAATCTATTTCCCTTATTCAATATCAAACTTATTATTTATTAATTTTAATTAATTGACCGCCTGATAATTTTTAAAATACGCTCATATTTTGTTAGGTACAATAAATTATTCTATAAATTTTCAACTTGATCCGAGAATGGATGTGGGAGAAATAGCATGTACAATTATCTAATGAGACAAAACCCTGCATATTTAGCCATATATGTGAATACTGTATGATTAATTTCCCTTCTTGGTATCAAACAGAATGTAGAAGTAAAAATGTTTGTTAGTTTTTTACCAGACATAGTGAGTTGATTTCAAATGTGTATAAAAAAAAAGCACTTACCAACAATGTCCGTGAACTCTTTGGGTTTGTTCTTCCACAGAACCCCAAACCAATACACCGGTATACCAGCAAATAGAATGGCCAGTCCAATGCCCATTTTGTTGGGTTTTTGGTAAATGGCCAAAACCAAGACGGCTACATTCACGACCAGCTCGAGTATTGGGATGAACAGCATTGTCTGTGGAGATCAACAGATACGAATAATAATTGTAAAAAATAAATTATTAGAAAGGAAAAAATGCCGCTTTAATACTCAATACTGAAAATTTTTTCCCCTTGTTTATATAACAAATTAATGTATCAATTGGTTTATATATGTGAGCGACATTGTTCCGACCATAGCTAGTGCCAAGTCATCAAGACATTCTATTAATTTCTATGCATCGTAACTGAAGGAGGCTAAAGCGTCTCATAGATTTTAACTAATCTTAGAAGAAAAAAAACAACAATTTTCACTGCAAGGTAATAATAGCTACGAGCCGACGTAGCCTACGCCGCTATTTATAAGGCTAGTCTTCGAGTCCGCTATTTAGTGAGAAGATTACGTGTTTTCTCCCCCCCCCCCCCCCCCCATCCCATTTTTTTCTAAGCCGCACTGTCTGTCACCGCGAAAGTTACGTGGGATAACTCTAGTCCGACATGCAGAAATAAAAGAGTCGGCGTGGTGTCCCGCATGGTTGGGCGATTATTATAAATGGAAAATGCCACTTAATTACTCAATACTGCAGATTTTTTCCCTTGATTTTTTTTCCCCTTGATTCTCAAGTTCTCCACCTATAAGGCCGTTCCCCAAAGTAAGGGAAGGGGAGTGGCTTAAGGTAGCGGAGTTGTCTTTCTTGTAGTGTCAAGTAGTGTGGGAGATAGATACAGACAAAAGTTTGGTATTAGAAGTATAAGCCGACTAAGCAGAGTAGGTTCACAATTGCAAGAAGAGGATGCCTTTTACCAATAGATACTCACCTTATAGGGTCTACTTTCTTCCGGTTTTTTCCACCGGAGGTAGAGAAGGGCAGCGATGACCACAATGCCCATGATGGTCGAGAAGAGGGCTATGAAGTCCATCATGTCCGTAACACCCCCTGTGAAGAGCATGACCAGACCCCAGGCAAGCTAAAAATAGACATGAATCATTTTCACTTTAAGAGGTAAAGCCTCTTCTATTTCAAGCATCGTACTCATTCTTTCTCTCTATTTCTTTCTCCCCCCCTCTTTCCCTCCCCTTTCTCCTTCGCTCTCCTTTTCTTTCTCTACGTCTCTTTCTTTTTCTGTCTTTATTTCTATCTTTCTCTCTTCCTTTCTTTCTCTTCTCTTTCTCCTTTGCTCTGCCCATCTTTCTCTACCTCTCTTTCTTGATTTGTCTTTCTTTTTCTCCCTCTTTCTTTCTCCTCCCTCCTATTTCTTTATCCCTCTTTCTTTCTATTTTTCTCTCTTTCTTTCTTTCTCTTTCTTTCTTTTTCTTTCTACCTCCCTCTCTTTCTTTCTTTCTCTCTTCCTCCGCTTTCCCATACGCTACACAGAGGTATATAAGGGAAATACAGATTGAGACACAGAGGTAAAGATATACATCAAATAAATAGATTTTCAAAAACATAGAGATAAAGAGAGATATAAATGATACTAAAAAAAAGATAAAGATAGCATACTAAAACATATATGAAGCATGAAACGGAAGCACTTACATAAACGAATATGGATGGCCATGGTGTCAAATACTTTGCATGTACCATGCCCAAGATCTGTGGCATATGACCATTTCTTGCTCCAGCGAACAGCAATCTACCAAGTCAAACAACAAGATGCAATTATATAGCCATCATTGAATTATTTATTAATTTAAAAACCCCAAAATGTTAACATTGTATCACCTCTTAGGGCAGGTAATCTGACAAAAAAAAACTAAGCTTAATTGGCGCAAAAAGTGGAATGTTCTTGGGGCCAATCTTAAACTCACAAAGATTTTTTTTTTTTAAATTTAAACAAACTTTTATTTTCTTTAGTTTGTCAGAAAGTGGGTTATTTAGAGAGTACTAATTTCTTATCCATATTCTAGCACGTAACAAAGCTACTTAAAATAAGTAAAAGTACAAGATAAATGAAGTACTATTTTGGCGTACATGTAACCCAAAAATATATTTCAGATATGATTCTAAAATAATAAGCCACTTATACATTAGTAACAGTCCCCACTGGGGTGTTTGTGACTTTAGAAATTCAAAATGTATCACTTAGAAAGTAAAATAATTACCTTGAGTGCCCCATGATAGAGGCGTTGAGGGCGCCAATGGATGTCAGCGCCACGAAGACAGAAACTAGAGGTACCAGGGGACTGTACATTCTGTTGATGAAATCCTGTAGAACAAAAATGTCGATTAAGTCCCTTGGTGCTATTGTCTTTGTCTTATTTGAATATGCATAAACTGAAATAAATCGTGCCATAGTAAAAGCCAGGTATCAAATATCTCTCGATTATGTATTGATATTTACATACGAATACATAATTGTCTTTGAATCTAGCTCAATGGTAATTGTATTCATTCTCAAAGTAGTATTGTTGTATATATATACAAATAGAAATATATATATATATATATACTTTGATCTACGCTATTTTATATAATATATATATTCTGAACATGACGTGAATTGACTAGGCATAACGAGGAACCCTTGTAGTGTCCAGAGGGTCAAGCGCCCATTTATATTCATTGACCTAAGAGAATGGCTTTTACCCAGAAGACAGGAATGAAGGATTGGATCTTCACCGACACTTCTGTTTGGAATGGTTCCATAAACTAGATGATCCTTTAATCACATCCGTTTAATGAGACACGGCACCACTGGGTCTCCTCCCCCACATACCAGTGAGGCCGGAGGCCGAGACTACATATTTTAATGCTATAAATATCACCTTCCTCTTTACATAAACGTTAGTCTATTTGACCTAATATGGGGCACCACACAAGATAAATATAGCATACACACAAAAAACAAACTGGAAGACATTCGACTGAAGTATAATGTTGAAGGTAAAAGCATGAAATTGAGCTCAGCAAAAATAATTGGTAAAAATATTTCTAAATGCAGAGATTTATTATTGTTAGTCACGATCTATTACAAATGTAATCACATAACTGATCCAATCTAACTGATACACCTAATATAAGCTTTGTTTTTTAAAAGTATTTTTTTTCATTTGTTTTGTCTCTTTTCCCTTTCTTTTCTCTATCTCTCTCTATTTCTCTCTTTCTTCCCATCTCTCTCGACTAATTTCCATTTCTCTCTTTCTTACTTCTTTCCTTTTCCCCCTCTTCATTTTTTTCCTTTTCTCTCTCTCTCTCTTTCGGTCGTCTATTTCTTTCTTTGTCAGAACAGGAACAGATTTCATTACAGTGTGTGCTTGCAAACCCAAGCTCAAACCTCTAGAACGAGTTTTAAAAAGCTTTAAAATTTAAATAAAATTGCTACATACAATAGCAAAGAAAACATGCTGGCATTAACATGACACCGTCTCAAGACTTACAACACACTACGTTCTTGCGTAAGCTCACTTGTCTATAAAAGCTTTCGTCAGCTCACTTGTCATATAACATCTCCTATGATCACTTGTCTATACAATCTCAGCAACCGCCCACTTTTGCAGACCGGAAGTCACGTTTACCTAGAGCTTCGTCGGTCAGTGACGTTTTTACTGACATTCGATACACAGTATTTGAATAACATACGCTTGCGTTTGGCTATTTCCAGGTCAAGGCCAATGGCTAATATGTGAATTATGCATAAGAGATATAAGTTTCTTTCCTAATAGAAAATCTTGAATTCACTTAGTGTTGATAAGTTGTTGTAAAGTAAAGTCTCCGAAAATAGAGTCTTTTTGGACCCTGTACAGCGATGAAGAAAAAGAAGATCAACACTTGAAAGAACTCTCTGTCTGAAGAGCTCCTATTAATAGTTTCCTAGACCCGACTGTTTAAGCCGAATGCCAAGCATCTCGAAGGCAGGGGAACTCATTTGCCTACAATGTACTGCCACTATCCATGTTAAGTAGACATTAAACAATATTATAAGTGCTATTAAAAAAGGCATTATTTTTTAAATAGGCAGCTGCCACATTGCTCAAACAAGAAAAAAAAAAGTACAAACGCTCCCCCCCCCAACCTTTGATCAAATCACTTGTATGTAGCGCTATTGCATTCAAATATTGACTTTTAATCAGATTTTGTTTTTTTGTTCTTTTACAAATATGTAAACTTTTTGAAGTGCAAATAGACAACTATGAGATCCGTTGCCATCAAAGATAATCTCAGCGCAACTCCTCCATACTCTATACAAACGAACATTGCTACAATTACGAATCCTTGTTGTGGATCAAACTGACACCATAAATAGCAGCGCTAGGTAGGGAATTCCCCAAAGCCCCCCAAGTCAATAATACAGCTCTAATGTGGGGGCCTATTGCAATGGTTTGATTGCTATTAAGATCTAATTGTCAATGTCATGTGTGAACAAAGTTTTTAGCAGGAGGAAGAAATAAGGGAACATTTAGTTTGGCTTAAAGTGCACTATGTCACTGGTATAAATGGTTAAATAATTGGAATTGATTTCTTTATCTATCTATCTATCTATCTATCTATCTATCTATCTATCTATCTATCTATCTATCTATCTATCTATCTATCTATCTATCTATCTATCTATCTAATTTATTTATCTATCTATCTAATCTATCTATCTATCTATCTATCTATCTATCTATCTATCTATCTATCTATCTATCTATCTATCTATCTATCTATCTATCTATCTATCTATCTATCTATCTAATCTATCTATCTAATCTATCTATCTATCTATCTATCTATCTAATCTATCCTATCTATCTATCTATCTATCTATCTATCTATCTATCTATCTATCTATCTATCTATCTATCTATCTATCTAATCTATCTATCTATCTATCTATCTATCTATCTATCTAATCTATCTATCTATCTATCTATCTATCTTTCTATCTATCTATCTATCTATCTATCTATCTATCTATCTATCTATCTATCTATCTATCTATCTATCTATCTAATTTATTTATCTATCTATCTAATCTATCTATCTATCTATCTATCTATCTATCTATCTATCTATCTATCTAATCTATCTATCTATCTATCTATCTATCTATCTATCTATCTAATCTATCTATCTATCTATCTATCTATCTATCTATCTATCTATCTATCTATCTATCTTTCTATCTATCTATCTATCTATCTATCTATCTATCTATCTATCTATCTATCTATCTATCTAATCTATCTATCTATCTATCTATCTAATCTATCTATCTATCTATCTATCTATCTATCTATCTATCTATCTATCTATCTATCTATCTAATCTATCTATCTATCTATCTATCTATCTATCTATCTATCTATCTATCTATCTATCTATCTATCGTTTGTTTTATCTACCTAGCTATCTACCTTCATACATATTACCTACGTATTTCAAATTCTCCCCCTCATCCCCCCCACCCTAGCTACGCCACTGATTGGAACCAGTGTTAAGAGTTCTGGAATAGGACGATGTACCTTAAGCTGACAGACAAGAGTTCAAAGACTTCTCAACTAAACAATAATCCCAGCTAACGTTAACGACCAATACCAAACAAGTATCAAACTCAAATATCAAAACCTAATATCGTGTAGACAATTTTTAGTGCGTCACCGGCCTATGTATTATTTACTATACGCTTGATATTGTTTACACGTTGCCATAGAAACGGAATCGCTATCATATTCTAACATTAGAAAAACAAAAGAACTCAAGAGAAATAAGAAGTAGTATTTCTTTATCCACGTGTTATTAATAGCATATTAAACATTGAATACCTAAACAATGTGAGATAAAAGTAAGGAGGGGGGATGGGAAGGGTTGTCTGGAACAATATAAAAAAGGGGGGGGGGAGGCGAACGAAGAAACTTTGAAGCAAATTGTATTTATATATTTTCGTTTGTTAATAAAACCAGATCAACGTCCTTGTACAGTAAAAATGATTAAAATAGAAAAAAAATCTTTTATTTTTAAAATGTTTCTCTACGTTAGTCGATAGTTTATGCAAGTACCAATTCAAAATATTATTCAAAACAAAAGGGACACGATTCTCCCAATAAGCAATTTTTTTTTTTTATATTTCCCCGGGTTATATCGAGGCGCGGTGGCTGAGCGGTGAAGCGCTTGGCT
Source organism: Biomphalaria pfeifferi (assembly GCA_030265305.1). NCBI lineage: Eukaryota > Metazoa > Mollusca > Gastropoda > Planorbidae > Biomphalaria > Biomphalaria pfeifferi. Next base: position 82,635 of record JASAOG010000029.1, read on the forward strand.
TCGGAATCTTTGGGCCACCTAGCTCTAATGGGTACCTGACATTAGTTGGGGAAAAATAAAGGCGGTTGGTCGTTGTGCTGGCCACATGACACCCTCGTAGGCCACAGACCTTTACGTCATCTGCCCTATAGACCACAAGGTCTGAAAGGGTTATAGAAGGCCTCAACATTTACCTGCAACGTCACATCCTGTAGGCAGTTTAAACCAACAGCTCCTTGCCATGTCTATCAGTCAGTGTTCAGACCTTACATAACGATTGGTCTCGGTTACATAGCGAGGTTATTATTTGTCAAAACAAAAGCGGCCGGTCGTTGTACCAGCAACATGACAGCTTGAAGGTAATGAAAGAAACGCAAAGGATTCCTATTCAAGATTTTCATACATGTTGGCAAATCCATAAATAGCAAGCTTTTTTTGGTGTATCAGGCGTAAAGAATAAAGGAAGCGTAGGTATGTCTTTTTAAACGCTCTATGATTTTGAATGCACACTTTCGAGAAGTACAGAATCAAATACTCTCTAAACTAGACTCTTCCGTTTGTAACTTTAATTTAGTTGGCAACAGTGAAGATATTCAGCGTCCTTGACATTGATAAGTTGACCGTGAAAATCTCCCACTTAGCTTAGTGTTATGAGGGCGTTTAGTGACCGACTCTCTTTAATCAAAGTTTTTGTTTCGATTGAAATGATTTAGACACGGTGTGTTGACCTCTGGTCAAGTGGGCGAATTTCAGAGTCGGACCTGATTTATAACATAAAAAGCCTCCTCTCTCCCTCCGCTGCTGAAATATCAACACTTCACCTCCCCTACACCCACCACCCACCTTTTTGTTCTGATTCAATGTAGTGGCAGATTTTATGGACCGTTTTATATGTGTGCTAGGAGATCGATAGTTAATTACTTGTCGAACTAAACTCATTAGTATGGTTAGATGAGAAGAGAGAGAGAGAGAGAGAGAGAGAGAGAGAGAGAGAGAGAGAGAGAGAGAGAGAGAGAGAGACAGCGAAAGAGAAAGAGAATAACCGAAAAAGCCAAAGCCAAAGAGAGATAGAGACAGTGAAAGAGAAAGAATAAGCGAAAAAGCCAAAAGAGACAAAAGGTGAGAGAGAGAGAGAGTCAATGAATGAGAGATAGAAAGAAAGATAGAGACAGAAAAGAGCGTGAAAGAAAGCACGCAAGAGAGTGAAAAAAAGAGAGATATAGTAAAAGAAAGAGAGAGAAAGAGAATGTGTGAAAGAAAGAGTGTTGTAGAGAATTTAAAAAGACAGAGGCAAAGATGGGAAGTGAATAAAAAGAGAGAAAGAAAAAAAGACAAAGCGGATAAAGGAAAAAGTAGATAGTTAAAAAGAGAATAATGGAAACAAAGATATATATATATATAGAGAGAGAGAAAGATTGAGAAAAAGAGAACGTGAGCCTACGAAAGAAAGAGAGAGAATAGAGAGTGAAAGAGTAGGCGAAAGTAGGAGGATGGAAACATGCAGCAATTGAGAGAGAGAAAGAGTAAGAGAGAGGACGAGTAAGAGAGAGAGAAAGAGTCTTGTAATGATGTTTGCCCATTAATCGCCAGGCCTCTTTCATCTCCCACTAATCCGGGTGCCATTGATAAAGTGTTAATTACGCCTGGCGCTAATGTCAACGCGGATGGGGCGCAGGGGCACCCAGTCAGTTAGTGAAGATTTGTGTTCCCAAGAGCGCTCTGCCCTATAAATAAAACAAGGAGTATAAAGACCAGATCCACACAGTGATGTCTCTAATTTATATCGATACTAAGTGAACTCTTGGAAGCGATAGTAGATTTAGACCAGTGCACAATCTATACAAAAGAGCGACTTTTGGGAAAGAACGACCACAAAGGAACAAGAACAAAACTTAACACGCAACAAAAAGGAGATAGAAAAATCTTTTACCGATTCTAGTTTTTTGTTGTTTTTTTTTTAAGTCAAAAAGACATTTTACAAAACTACTTAAATTGACTCAGTTGGTCCATCTATCTGTCTAGTAGGTTGTTTTAAACAAGTTTTTTTTCAATTAACTACTAGTAATTAATTTTTTTGTTTGATACGAAGAAGGGAAACTAATCCTTCAGTATTCATAAATAAATAAATAAAAATAAATAAATATACATATATGGCTAAATTTGTTGGGTTTATTCCCCTTACATAATTTTTAATGCCATTGCTCCCCTCATGTGTTCTTGATTTGGTTGATACTTTAAACAATTATTTATTGTAGTTTTTAAAAAAAAATAAATCGATGTTATGGTACCCGTTTAGTCAATTAATTATTGGTAATTTATTATTTTGTTTGATATCATGATATTGTTTTAAGGGGGAGTTCTTCCCCTTTAGAAAAGCTTTGTTTTTTTAAAAAGGATTTTTTATACTTTGCTTGTTTGATATTCAACTTTCATTCAATGTTTATGTTTCTATTCCAACAACTAAATGTGTTTCATAGAACTTTGACTCTTAAATGTCATGTCATTTAGATGAGATTTTACAATACACATGAATGTTTTATTTGTGCTTTTGCAGTGATCCAGTGTAAATAGTTTTCTATTTGAATTTAGATCACTTCAAATTCTGGCTTCGTAACTTGTAATAGGATTTTAAAAACAAAAGTAGAGACCTTGTTAGATGTATGTCATAATGTATGACATCTCCATCACCCGGTCGACACACATCGACTCTATACAACTGGTAACACTGTCGCAAAGCAACTATAAGCAACTAAATTTATTAGCTACAAGCCTTTTATGTGAACTCTACAATCTACATCTATATGTTTCTAATACAATAGACACATGGATAATACAGGTTATTATAATAATGGAATTGAATGAGATGTCAATCTCTTGCACTGCCAGGGCTAAGCCCCGTTAAAAGTAAAAAAAAAATCATTGTAGCCCCCCCCCCCCCCCCTTTTAAGAATAATTATTATTGTTGATATGTTATATAATGTTGTGTGAGAGTTTGTTCTCTTAGCGGAAGTGTGTGATATGTTCGTTATCTAATATGGTTGAGTACAGCTTCCGTATACTTTGTAAATCGGTTCGTCGTTTATTTATACTCGTATTTAAGAATATATTAACATGGTGGCAGTGGTGAGGCTTAAGAGTTTATAAACAATTATTATTATTATTATTGTTATTAATGATTCAAATCTAAACAACCAGACACCTTAACAAATAATGCTATCAGCAACTCTGATTAGTCATCCAGTCTGTTTCAAGTCTGCAATCTAAACTATTTAAAGAAATGTAGAGTACCCTTTTCAGACTTTGTGATCTACGGGTCACATGATGTAAATGCCATAGTCATGGAAACAAATGAATAAGACATGTTGAATATTGCAATACATATGTATTGATACGATCAGAGAAGCGCAGTAAGTACCGAGCATATTAAATGAACTAGAAACAGATGATGTAGCTGAACATTATAATTAAATAGGAAACGAACTGCTGACATGCACTCTACACTGCGGCCAGTGATGCATTCCACAACTGTCTCCTGAAGGGAAGTCCTGGTGGTTTTTACTCTATAATCACTGACGTCACGCTTCATTAGTCATGGAGTCTCAAAGAAAAGTGCAACTCTAACATCTTTAAGTAAACAATCCCCCCCCCGCCGCCCCCCCCCCCCCTTTTTTTTCCCACACACATGTACTGCTTTTTAAAAATCCCAGAAACAAAACAGATAATTTTTGTAAAAAGGGGGAATACATAAAGAAACAACATGAGATCTTAAAGAAGAAAGAAAAGTGAGATCTTCAAGAAGAAAGAAAGAGCTGAACTAAGATATAAATAGATTGGTAGTGGCGTTGCTAGAAAGGGGGAGAGGGGGGATAATTTGAAAATCCCCCAAATGAGTGTTCGATTTTTTTTAAATATTTAATATTAAATATTACTCAAAAGGCGAGTTGCTGGCGCCTTGGCCAATGGGCTTCGGGCGGAGGGGGGTCGTTGGCCAAGGCTGGCTACCCACCTGGGAGAAGGAGGGCTCTGGGTTCAGACCTCTGTTGCCTTGTAGCTGTGCCCAATCGTGGGAAAGGCTTCGGGAGTCAACCCTAAGAAAAAATCAGGAGCTGGCGACCCTGAGGCAGTTTGAAGTACCCAGTGCTACACCCTGGCAGAGCCTGCAACGCCACTGACCCCAAACTGTATCGGCACTGCCGTTCCTTTGGAAACATCAGCTGCGTGGAGAGGGGGGAACTGATGTGTGGGCGATATCGTTCCGATCACAGTTAATGCCCAGGCATTCATCAAATTTCCATGAGATGATCCATAGTCGCTTCGCGACTGAAGGAGGCCATAGATTACGTTAAATGGTCAAGCCCCCTTTGCCCCAAAATGATAGCAAATTCCTAGATACGCCACTGTTTTTTTTTCTGTACCCTCTATCATCAGCCTGAACAAAAGAATAAATTAAAAAAAATACCACCAAGAGATATTAATCGATTTTTGAAGAATGTACCTGGTAATGAAATACAATTAACAAGGGAAATAAAAATGAACATTTAGAACTCTTAGCGTCATGTAAAGCTTAACTGCCTTGGAAAAACATCCCAAAAGAAGGTACCACAGTAGAGTTCTCTACAAATGGGGAAAGTAAAAGCAGTTGGTGGTTGTGTTAGCTACATTACACTCTCGTTAACAATAGGCCAAAGAAACACTTGAGCTCGTATCATTAACGCCATGGATCGCTGGGTAGGAAAAGGACGAGAAATCTTGTTGCTGTGTGTGTGTGAAAGGTATACTTTAAATACATGCCATTTGTTATCCATGTATCAACGACGATAGGCTGGACATAAAGTCCAGATCGTCTGATAATCTATTTCCTAAACGACCTTCCTGCGAAGTGCTGTGCGCTTGAAGGTGTTCTCAAAAAGGTCAACATAAGAAATACAAGGATACTCCCAAGAGCTCCATAAAGGAGTTTGGAACCAACACCCAAGACTTAGATGATTTGCATCCGTTGTGCTGACCGCGACTATCAGTTCTTTTAGCCAAGAGGCAAAGAGGATGGCCAGGAGGCAAAGAGGATGGCAAAGAGGCAAAGAGGATAGTCGACAAAAAAAAAAATAAGTTCAGCAAAAAATTAATTAGAGCGGGTAAGACTGTAGAAAACCCAATCAACGCTTGCCTAGTGTGTAATCGCCTTCGAAATGATAATCGCCTTTCACAGTCATCTTCAAGTTCATGGGAGATAAGATTGTGTTCATCTTCAAGTTCATGGGAAATTAGATTGTGTTCATCTTCAAGTTCATGGGAAATTAGATTGTGTTCATCTTCAACTATGAACGAGATGCTAATTCTTACAGTTCATTGACTTCTGCGTATCTATGTTAGATTACAATGATCCTTTTAAAATTAAAAATGTCAACTTTTTTTTGTGGTGTCAAAGATTCAACATATAGCCCTTGAAAAAAAATATTGAAAAGTAAGAAATTGAAGAATTCTGATTGAGAATCACTGTTACAAAGGATTTGAGGGGGTTTGTTAAGTTGATGTTATACAAGCAGACGAGAAACTAGAGAATACAAGAAGAAATATCAACAAGTCTAGATGTCAAATCTTGACGTCATATTCAGTCCATTGCACCTTTATATTCTTATAACAAGGAGTGTATTGATTCCCATTGTTATATAAAAAAAATTATATTGAAATATCGAATATCAGTAAGATCTTTAATACATTTCACCTTGACTTGTCCTGAATAGGTTAGCCCCAGGAGATCTGGCAACAATTCTCAAATTTCTTGTGTTTCGCCATAGTAAGTATCAAAGTAAAGTTTCCCTTTCAGATCTTCTGATCTATAGGGCTTTGGCCAACGGTTAACGACCAGGGTGTCATGTGGCCAGCACATTGACTTTCCCCCAACTGAAGTCAGGTACCCGTTAGAGTTGGGTGGACTGAGGGTCACCCTTAAAATCCCGAAATTCAAAATCCCAGTCTTCATCGAGATTCGAACCCGGGACAACAGGTTTGGAAGCTGAGCGCTTAACCGCTTAACCGCTCAGCCACCGCGCCTTCAGTAACCATCTAAACATATTTAAATTCAGATTCAGAACTTTAGACGGCTCAAACGCCCCAATTTTTGTTTTCATGTTTAAGCCAGTGTGAGAGAATCGTACGTTTCCTACTTTCGTTTTCCATTCCTCTCCGGGGCTTTTCTTATAGAGAGTTCATGGAAAATGTTTAATTCTATCATTGCGCTTTCCATGCATCTTTAGGTCCGAGTTTATATATACATGTGAGGACGCTTCCTTCGGCTAGCCAAAAAGCCACAAATACGCCTGCAATGTATGATTGGATTAGATTAGTCTTATGTTACATCCCAGCACAGACTAAACATTCAGCTCCCACAATTTTCAAAACATGTTACTGTAAACATCTTAAGACAATCTGAAAATACAAAAAACATCTTTAACTTACCGAGGCTACTGCTGTCGAGGCGATGACTTCTGCAGGGGTCATTAAGGTCACGTAGGCGACGTTGGCCATGATGTACTTAGAGATGACGATGACGAAAGAGATGTACACTGATCTAGGGGGATCTCTGAGAATCAGACGATGATAATTAATATTTCAAATACTGGATTTTTGCCTTCTCATTAGACTAGACTGACCCACATATTTTACTAATATTACTTAATAGACCTTGATCTTTATTGGACACCGAATTTATGGTCGAAAGAAAATCAGGGCAATAACCAAAGTGTAGGTAATCATTTTGTTGATTTGCGGGCTTTAATGCGCATAACATAGACCCCCCTTGCCGGAAACGCAGCTCATGAATCATCTTGCCTATACAGACATAGAGGACTACACGTGATCCCAAACAGTCTTCTGGAAGAGACAGCTGGAGAGCTTTTACAAAGGCATCAGAACAAACATTTAAAACTTTAAGGAAATATACCGCCAAAAAAAAGAGAGAAAGATGATTTACATGGACCAAGCAGACAACAACTTTGTCAGCGTTTGATTGTGGAAAAAAATGTAGGTCACGGCTGGTTCTGTTTAGCCTAATTATATGCTTTCCTCTTCCCTAGTCATTGGATTTAAAGAAATGAAATTAAAATGCTTAATGATTTGAATAAAAGAACAAAAAAATTTTTGATTTTTGAACTCACTGCCATCACATCCTGACTAGGCTCTACTTCCGTATAACAAACCAAAACAACGTATAGAATGGAATGACGTCTGCTAAATTTTGGCTGCTGACATAAACAACTTCATATTGACTTGATACCACTCAAATTGAATGTAAGGGCGCAGGGCAGGAACTAGAAAGCTAAGTAATAACACTTACCTTGAAGGATCCTTGACCTCTTCCAACAAGGTGGTCATGACCTGCCATCCACCATACGAGAAAATGGAGTAAAAAATGGCCACGGCAAATTTCCCAGGTTCTGTTGTCGTGTTCTCAAAAGGGGCGTCAAAGTTTTCCGTTTTTCCTAGAAACAACACAAAACGAAGGTAAATAGACTTTTGTTAAATGAACTCATGGAAACAAATACATTTTCTAAGAATCGAGTTAAATTAGGGGTCTTGTGTTGAAGATTTCAAATAACATTATCTTTCTCTAACCATATATGCTCACTAAGAAAAGTCATTATTCAATGTACAGTGGATGGAGCACGAAGAAGAAATACAGCATTCCTCACTGATCTTAGGATTCGAAGACAAGCCTTATAGAAATACAAAGAAAGGGTCGTTCTAAGAAAAGCTGGCTGGACAACGTACAAGAATTGACCGGCCTCTCTCTTGATCTCCTGCTAAGAACAGCTGCTGACCAAGAAAAGTGGAGGGATTTAGTTGCGAGAACTGTCACAGCACCCTTAAAACGAAATTCAAGTGACAGATGACGAAGATGATGGTGATATGCTGAGACCCACTTAAGTGACTTTTTAAGTCAAGTTTGTAGATAGGCATATACTTTACCGACTTATCTATGTTCAGGCAATCAATATTCATATATATTAAATTTAGTCTAAAGCCAAGTTAGAAATATTTGTTGATAAATTTAAGACAGAGACTACTCATCTTGGCTACTCTATAAATGCTATTAAATAAAATACAAACATGGCCAGATAATAAATATTCACATATCAATCACAAGCAGACATACCAATGACCAGGCTACACATATTCCCATTTAAATTTACAGATAGAAACATATATCAGCAAGTTATAAATCATCATTTATAGGTAGACTCACATAAGACCAAGTTTTAAGTAGCTATTTTCACCTCACGGGTAGACTCACCTATAGCCAGATTATAGATACCGGACACAATTATAATCAACAACACCAAGATTTTCGAGGCTGAAAGCAGAGTCTGGACTTTGGTGACATACTTCATATAGACACAGTTTAGAACGACTAGCGTGACTGGGGAACAAAAACATACCAAATTTAAAAGAAAAATCCTTTAAAAAAAACAAAGCATTAAGGGGAAGAACCCAGTCCTTAAAACGATATCTACTAATAATGTAGCAGTTATTTCCCGTATTCGATTTTGAACAAAACGGTTTAGTACCAATAATTAATTTACTAATTGAGTATTTTTCTTTACTAATTCATGTTTTTTTTTTTTAGATAAGATAAATAATTGTTAAAATAATCAACTTGATCGGAGAATGCGTCAGGGAGAAATAGCGTTAGCAATTATTTAAAGGAACTAAATCCAACAAATTTAGCCAAATCTGTGAATTATGAAGTTTTAGTTTCCCTTGTTGCTATTTAACAAAATAATGAATTACCAGTAATTAATCGTCGGATTGGTTACTTTTTTTTTATTGATTCATGTCTTTTCTATGTCAAAGATTAATTGTGCGAAATTTCAACTCGATCCGAGAATGGGTGTGGGAGAAATAACGTTTACACACTTTTTACCAGACAGACAAAGTTGATATAAGCTTTGGAAACAAAGAAAAAAATGAGACTTGCAACACGTGTCTGACATTGCGTTCAGTCCGACTAAAGACGGTAAAGTAATTTTTGGTAACCGAGAGGTAAGCTGCTAGCATTCTTGTCAAGCCAACAAAAATTGAAGAAGTTATGGGTTTTGTGAGCGAATTTCTGATGTAATTCTGAGAAAAGGGGAGCGAATGTCTTAGGTTGTGTAGACTGAAGCGTTTCTGATGAAACCACGAGATTACCTGTCGTAATTTATAGAGACTGGTGTGAAAGTTGAAGTTGAAAGACTAGCAAAAGATGTTTGACATAAAGACGTGTTTTTGGTGAGTTGTATTCTGTTAAAATTTTCATTTCATTTGTGTTTCTACATATATTTAAGTTAGACCTGTGTCTGTGTAAATTTATAAGTAAAAGTTGTATTAAGGTTTGTTTTTTCAAGTTCATTTTATAAAGAACTTCATACGCCTACGTCAGTTAGTTGTATTTGCTGTTTGGAGCTACGAACCAACATCTGCTCTGGTGACTATGACATTGAATTTTGTTGAGGTATGAGTAAGATTTATTTCACTTGGTTTTACTAGTCACAATGTCCCCATTTGTTAAATAAAATTTTGCTTCTAGAACAAAAATATTACTTAAGCAGAATACGCAAATCAAAATATACCTAAAATAGTGAAATATATCTAGCGTTAGAATACCTGCTAACAAAGCCAAAAAAAAAAAAAAAGCCAAATAATAATAATAAATTAAACCAAGTAAAAAATATCAAATTATAATTTGATGAATATCAAACAATCGTATTAAAAGGTATTGAAAATAAGTCGAGCAAATTTCCACATAAAGTCTTTTAATATAATTTTAAAATGTATTCACACACGCACACAATCAATTATGAAATGACCGTTCTGAGACCAACTTTGTCCAACCCCAGTGTGGCCGGGTTACTGCTAGTGGGTCAAAAGTAATACATTGATGGTGTCTTTCATGTTTTCACCAGATGAAAAGTGGGAGTGCGGAGGGAAAGAATACAAAGAAAAAAAAGTAAACAGACAAATTTGGGAAGAAGAAAGATGTGAAGACAGTAAAGCGAAACTGGGAGAGAATAAGACAAGAGAGAGAGAGAGAGACGGGAGAGAGGAAAGAAGATGAGAAAGAAAGAAAATGTAGAGGAAAAAGAAGAAGAAGAGAGAGAGAGAGAATTCGTGAAATGTATAAAGAGAAGAAAGAAATAGAGAGAAGAGAAAGATGAAAGAAATAGAGAGAAGAGAAAAGAAAAGAAAGAAATAGAGAGAAGAGAAAAGAGAAGAAAGAAATAGAGAGAAGAGAAAAGAGAAGAAAGAAATAGAGAGAAGAGAATGGGGGAGAAAGAAATAGAGAGAAGAGAAAAGAGAAGAAAGAAATAGAGAGAAGAAAATGGGGGAGAAAGAAATAGAGAGAAGAGAAAAGAGAAGAAAGAAATAGAGAGAAGAGAAAGATGAAAGAAATAGAGAGAAGAGAAAAGAAAAGAAAGAAATAGAGAGAAGAGAAAAGAGAAAAAAGAAATAGAGAGAAGAGAAAAGAAAAGAAAGAAATAGAGAGAAGAGAATGGGGGAGGAAGAAATAGAGAGAAGAGAAAAGAAAAGAAAGAAATAGAGAGAAGAGAATGGGGGAGGAAGAAATAGAGAGAAGAGAAAAGAGAAGAAAGAAATAGAGAGAAGAGAAAGATGAAAGAAATAGAGAGAAGAGAAAAGAAAAGAAAGAAATAGAGAGAAGAGAAAAGAGAAGAAAGAAATAGAGAGAAGAGAATGGGGGAGGAAGAAATAGAGAGAAGAGAAAAGAAAAGAAAGAAATAGAGAGAAGAGAATGGGGGAGGAAGAAATAGAGAGAAGAGAAAAGAGAAGAAAGAAATAGAGAGAAGAGAAAGATGAAAGAAATAGAGAGAAGAGAAAAGAAAAGAAAGAAATAGAGAGAAGAGAAAAGAAAAGAAAGAAATAGAGAGAAGAGAATGGGGGAGGAAGAAATAGAGAGAAGAGAAAAGAAAAGAAAGAAATAGAGAGAAGAGAATGGGGAGGAAGACGTAATCCAATAAAAATAATATTGAGAGAGACAAAGAGATAAAGAAAGAATGAGAGTGAAAAGGAGATAGCAAACAAAACGAGAGGTAGCTGTAAAACTTGTCTTAGTTTCAAGTAGCAAAGTGGGAATATACACACACAAAAAGCCAAGTAGCAAATAGAACAAAACATTATGATAAATGACTTCAAAAGGAATTTTTAGCGGCCCCCGTAAGGGTTTGTGCAAAATGTCCGTCTGTCCCTCTGTCACACTCAGATCTCGAAAACTAGAAAAGATATGAAAAAATATTATTTCGTAATTAAATGCGGCTTGAAAAGTTTAGGTGCAACGGCTACTTTTGGTTTTCTAAAAGCAAACCGTTTTATTTATAAAATTAATTATGCAAGAGATTTTTCATTATAAAATGTACAGGAAATGTTTTCAACAAATATAAATAATACTTAAAGATGTTTTTTCTGGTTAACTAGCTGCTAAAATTAAAAGAAAACATTTATGTTTGTTTATAAAGGCTAAGAATGCACTTTGTATGTAGATATCAGGCACATTTTTTAAAATGGACTTTTTATGCAGTGACTTCGGTGTAGTAGCGTGAATCCCGGTTTTGACTTAGTGCTAAACTAATTTCTTAAACTTTTTTAAAAAATCAGATTTTATATATTTTTTTGTTTAGTGCCTTCATCAGAATAAAAAAAGTTTTATTTTTTTGCGTTTTGTCTGTCGGTAGGTCTGTCAGTCACGATTAGATGAAAAAAACAACAACTCTAAAAGCTAATGAAAATCTGATTTACCCTTTAATGTTCCTCCCGTGACATCTCAATAGTTTTAAGTATCTAAAATTGATTGTTCCGGATTTTTGTGTGCAATACTAATCAACGCCAACAAATGTTTGTTTGCTCTTCAAACTTATATTACATTCAATTTCCATGCTTAAACGTTGCAAAAACACATGATCAATAATATGTTGTTCCGTTTTTTATGTAAATAGCATATTAATGCTAAATAAAAATCTCTATACTGACTTATATTTCATTAAGTGTAAAAATGTTACGGATATTGTTTTATAAAAAATGAATTATACCTAATGATTGTTTGAAATCGCATAATTGACTAATATCACACGTATATTTTGACAATGCGTCACTATACTTTGAATATCGATATCAAATTGTTCCGTATTTTCATCTTTAAACAAATTTTTAAAATATCGACAATAGGTTGTTCAGGGCTTTAAAAAAATAATTTACTAGAATTGATTACTGAAAATCACTTTTTAAACATTTAATTTTTTTGCTGAAACATAGCATAAAAGTTTAGTAATCGATAAAGAATGTTCCGGATTTTGTTTTGAAAAAAAATCGACTTACTAAAGAACGCACTCGGTACACCAATGTCTATGAACACTCAACAAATGGCTCGTATTGATGAAGGCGTTTTTTTAGTCTAGGCCGTGTGACGTAGTGTTTTTTTTTCCTTTGACGTTATATGGAATTAATTCTTCAAATGAAATGCTAAAAGAACTCGGTATAGTAATGTTTATTAAGCCTCGTTATGTGACTCACATTTAAAAAAGGAATGATATCTTGATTTAGATCTAATCTAGATTTTTAAAACTAGATCTAGATTTTTATTACAGTATATCTAGATCTGGATTTATATTCTAAATTAAAATTATTTTAGAATTTCTAGATCTAGTTTAGACTAAAATAGATTAGATTAAGGTGTAGAATTTTAATTTCTAGACTTAAAAAGTGTAGATTTTGATTTCCAAACGTTTTGATCAATATCGCAATGTTTTAATATACTAAAACTAATATTTTTTTTTTAAATTTAATGTTGTATTCAGTCTATTGAAAGATTATCTAGGATATTTTTTTTTACACAAATCTTAAATTACAGCTACATTATTCCAAGTCATATTTTAGATCTAGATCTAGTAGATATAGATCTTAAGAGTACTAAATCAGAAGTTTAATTTAGGTAGATCTACATCCTCATTCTAGTTCCATTTAAATACAAATGCCGATATCTCTGTTGATAAGCCTAACTGTGCTGAGACATCGAAGTAAAAGCACGATATCTCTGTTCTTTTCTTTTTTTGTTTTTCAATTACAAATCAATGCTGAAAGATTATCTTAAATCGCTCGTCTGACATTGGCCTATTGTACATATCCGATAGATGTCATGCCGTAATGTGTACTATATCTCTTTATCAATAATAGACTATTAGTTTATTATTAAGTTAAGTGCAATGCCTGGTCGTGCTGTTAGCGTGCTGAACTAATTATCTCTACTGTCCCGGGTTGTTTGTTTGTTTCACATGTTTCGGATGTTCCTCCAGAGTTGAAGATAATTTACTTCATAGTCCAAACCTCTCGTAGGACGACGGGGGATGGGAACATGCAGGGTTAGAACCACGGACCATCGATAAATCCGAACGGCATACTGAACGTCCAGGCTGGGTTCATACCCTGCTTGTTGCCATCCTCCATCGTGCAGCGCGAAGTGAATTATTTTAAACTTTGAAGTGAACACCCGAAACATGTAAAACAAAAACAAACAACATTTCTTACAACGTCAAATAAATCTTTGAAACATTATTACTTTGGACCATCAACATTAAATAACCTCTTGAATATTCTTTGCGAATAGGCAGATCCGACAGGGATCCGACTTCGACGGGGGCCGCCTCTGAGTTTGTGTAACACAAACTCTTTTTGTAATCTTGTTTGTTTTTAAATTCATCAATTTGAAACACAAACATTGCTTCTGACAGCACGCATAGAGCATAATTTAAGTTAACAAAAACTCAGATGGCATGGTAACGTTACAAAGGCAATGTCCTTTGAAGCACAATCCTACAGAACAGAATACCAGGAAGAAAAAGTCACGGAAAACATCAGATATAATTGGTGGATACCATCCAAGAATGTGAAGGACAATCTGTTAGCCTACTCACTGAGAATATAGTCATAAAAGGGCGAAGATTGGGATTTTTAATTCTGGGATCTTTAGGGCGCCTCAGAGTCCGCCCAGCTCTAATGGGTACCTGACATTAGTTGGGAAAAATTAAAGACAGTTGGTCGTTGTGCTGGCCACATGAAACCTCTTTAACCATGGGCTAAAAAAAACATGATTTTTCATTCGCATGGTCTGAATGGGGAACTTATTTACATATAAATCTCAAGAATATTTTTACGTAAAGTACGATCTCTGATTGATCCTTTCCCAGACGGCCCTCTGAATTAAAAAAAGTCAGTCTTCCTTATAGTAATCTCTAGTTCAATTTTGTAGTTCTAATAAAATCAATATAAGTTTCTAAATTATTCGCAAGTGTATCATTATCCACGACATACACACAATTATGCGTTATCGATTCGTTAAAAGTAGATGTCAATAATCACAGAGAAAGATTTGATCAGATCGACCGACCCACAAAGCTAGTTATATAACTAACATTCATGAATACATAATAAAATCAAGTGAATTGCCTTCCCCTGTAGTCAATGTCGCAAAGTAGTCGCGAAGAGATGCATGTTAGATGATACTCTGTTCTATCACAGCGTCGTAAACAAATGCGACATTGAGACTGTGCTGTGGCCTGGGGAAACGGGAGAGGGGAGGGGGCGCGGCAAGACAAGACAGCAATACCCACAAGACCCGCGATTAAAAAATGTGGAGTGATGATTCTTACGGACAGAAATCATGTCGCCCCGGGCGACCCGCTTGTGAAAGTAATATTGAATTTGTATGAGTAATGAGTATTTAGAGTTCAGATATTTTATTTTATTGCTGTTTAGTGCAATCTCAGGGGGAAGGGGGGGGGGATAAAATTTTAACGAGATTTCTGTGATTTCACTTGGAAGAGGTAGATGACCGAATAATGGACCAAGTGACCAGGATATGAAAGATAGATTGACCGAGGAGTATCTTAAGAATGAAAGAAAAACAATTTGGAATGAAAAACGTACAAAACAAAATTGAAAGAGAGATGAATAGAAAAAAAAAGAATATAAAGAGAAAGAGAGAAGAACATGTATAGAGAGAGAGGTGAAAGAGAGAAAGAGAATTGAAGCAATGGAGAAGGAGTATGATCGGAATAAAAAAGAGAGAAAGAAAGAGAGAGAGAGAAAGAGCTTGAAATAGAGATATAGAAAGAGCTTTAAAGAGAGAGAAAGAGAGAGTGGGAAAAGAGCTTGAAAGAGAGAGAGGAGGAGAAAGAACTTTAAATAAAGAGAAAGAGAGGGAGAAATGTCTTGAAAGAGAGAGAGAGAAAGGATAAGAAAAAGATAAAAAGGGAAAGGGAGTGAACCAAGTTGAGACTTCAAACAATTATTTCTTGTATCTTTATAACAAAACATGAATCAATATAGAAATTAACCAATTAGTTAATTAATTATTGATAATTAATTATTTGTTTTGGTATCGAATAAGGGAAATAAATACTAAAAATTTAGAAATGTGCCGGTATATATATGGCGTTAGTCCCCTTATCGCATGGTATATACGTGTTGTCTCCCACTATCAGATCTAGTTGAAATTTTGCACTCTTATTCTTGGTTTATGAATACATGAATCAATAAAAAATGAACTAATTAGTTAATCAATTTGAGGCAACTTCTTAATTTTGTTTTATATAGGAAAAAAAGAAGCTTATTCCTGCAGTACTGAGATATATGGCAGTGATTATGAGGTTCCTCCCCTAATATATATATATTTTATTCAAAAGAAGATTTTGTTATCTTTTGCTTGTTTAGCGTTCATCGACTACCCACTTCTGACTCTACCCACTTCTGACTCTACCCACTTCTGACAATACCCACTTCTGGCTCTACCCACTTCTGGCTCTACCCACTTCTGGCTCTACCCACTTCTGACTCTACCCACTTCTGGCTCTACCCACTTCTGACTCTACCCACTTCTGACTCTCTTTCAAAGACATGTCTTCATCGATGCCACATCATAATAAGTTAACCCAAACTTCAGGAAATGTGTATATGTGATAACGTCTTTGTGGGAGTGTTTGACTGTATAGGTTGGTCACGGTAGTCGCTTCATACTAAAATTAGTCCTAAACGAACCTTATAATTCATAAGATATCACGGAACTCGGTGAGTCAGGAGTCAGTCAGGACATACCAGAAAGTTATGGCCGAGTCACCATGACTTAGCAATTTATCCTGTCCTTCAATTAATTTAAGCCATTTGGACCAACGCCTAGGGACAAGATTACAAATAGATTGGGAGGAGGAGCTAATTAACATTAGAAGGGATCATTGACCTGAACACTTAAATCTTTAGTGGCAAAATAAAAGCATAGATTTAATTGGGATCAACGGCCTTAGTGACATCAGTGTTTTGTGACACTGACATTTTAGTAATTAAATTTTGCTCTAGTTTAAATTATTTTTTCACAGATGTTTTTCCCCAGATTAGCTTAATTATTTTTCTGACGACAAAAGTCAATAATTATTAATATTTTATTGTCCTGTAAATGGGAGCCATTAATATTACTTGTTTACAATAATATTTCATTAAAAGATGGAAAGTCGAAACGCTCTAATAGTTTTTAGATATCCGACTTTTGTCATTTATTCCATTAACAAGATTTAAGGCAGATAAGACACACTAACGTTATATTAGCCAACATCGCCGTGGTCTTAATACGGTGCATGGGAAAACCCAAACTCTTTAGAGTTTTGGTTTTTAAAATGATGTCAGAAGTGAATATACAGTATCTTAATTGGCGTATCTAGACTTTAGCCACCTAGGTTCATATAGTACTCACGAGTGGTATACATACATACAGGTAAATTGTATTATTGAAACAAACTATTTAGTATGTTTGTAAAATGTTTTACATGTTTCGGATATTCCTTCAGAGTTGAAGATAATTTATTCCTTAGTCCAAACCTCCCGACGGAGAATGCCAGAGGGCAGGGTATGAACCCGGGAACATCTAGAAGTCCGAGCTGTTGACATTGTGTCTATGTGTATGTGTTTGTTATTAGTATGTAGAGTTATTCCCCTTGGTAAGGAAGTTCATATGAGAGTGTTGTGTGTAGCCTCGTACTGTGAGAGTGTGTAAATAAATAGACGCTTGAATCTGGCGTTATAGTGTTGGCGTTGTTTACAGTTATTAAGTGTAGCGTATCAAGTTTAACAAGCGATAGTCCAGCGCGCATACCACACGCTCAGGCAGCCATCCTATGTGTATGTGTATGTGTGCATGTGAGTCGAGAACATTTCTAAAAACACATATGTAAACTATGTCAAGATTGAGGAGAGGTCCATTGTGTATTGAGAACAAGGAAGCATGACTCACTAAGCTACTCACTCATTTAAACTCACAGTCAAATGTGCACTACTGAAAACAGATGACACTATCAGCGTGGATTTATTTCACTCGACAGGTTGGGCGGTATTTGTAAATGTGTGATAGCAAATATGTTTAAATATGAATATGAATATCTTTAAATGGCGTATTTTTATGAATATCTTTAAATGTGTGTGCAAATGTTTGTACACAAATGCGTGCAAATGTACATTTAAATGTGTGTAAATGTGAATAAATTTGTTTGTGAATATGTATGCG
Source organism: Biomphalaria pfeifferi (assembly GCA_030265305.1). Taxonomy (NCBI): domain Eukaryota; kingdom Metazoa; phylum Mollusca; class Gastropoda; family Planorbidae; genus Biomphalaria; species Biomphalaria pfeifferi. Next base: position 100,204 of record JASAOG010000029.1, read on the forward strand.
AACGTTTGTAAATGTAAGTGCATATGTGTGTGTGTAAAATTAGATGTATGTAAATATGATAAATTATTTGTGACTCGGAGTGTAAATGTGTGAGCAATTGTTTGTATACAAGTGTGTGTGTGTGAATAACAGTGTATAAATGGCGTTGATATAATAATAATAATAATAATAATAATAATAATAATCTTTATTGTCCGTATGGAAATTTGTCTTACAATTGCACCAAACAAAAAACATACTACTATAAGAAACCAAAGTGTACATTCACACCAGAGTCACTCATAATTTACATGTGACAAAGTTTAGACCAGATTGTTCTTATTGAATGATTTGATTGCCAGGGAAACAAAAGAGTGTTTGTGTCTGTTTGTCTTTGCTATCGGTGTCTTGTATCTCTTTTGTGATGGTAAAATCACAAAATCCTGACACAAAGGGTGATTCTTTATTTCGAGGATCTTGTTAGCTTTTTTTATAGATGTTTATCTCAAACAACTGCCCAAATGGAGTTTGTTTTTTTGCCAATGATTTTACCAGCAGCATTTAGGATTCTATAAAGTTTATTTTTATTTTTACTGCTCAGATTGCCATACCAGGCAGTGATATTGAAACTTCAAATATTGCAGATATGAGCGTGATAAAACATAGCCAAGGCCTTTTCGCATACATTAAACGGGGACAGTTTTCTTTGTAGTCGTAATCTTTGCTGCTGTGAATTTTGTGTGTATGTGTGTGTGAACGTGTTTATTGATCACTACGTCTGTTAGTGTGTTGTTGTGTGAATGTGTGTAAACTTGTGTACACGTGTGCGTTACGATACTCGGATGTATATGATCTTGTTTCTTTGTTTTCAAAGTGACATATTAACAAATATCTGTAAAAAGCATTTGATCTATTTTTTTTAAAAATATCTTAGAATAAAAAAAACAATCCATTTTTGGGGGGGGGGGGGGGGGGGGGGGGTTTGCAACTTTTAAAAAGAATCATTAAATTTTCATAAAACCTTAAATACTAACTTGTTATGTTAAAGAAATGCGTTAAACTTTAAAATGGATACTAACAGCTGGGTAAAAAAGGCACTGGATAGATGCACATAGATTGCAAGCATAAAGGAAAGGTTCTGGCTTGCAAATGGCGTACACAATAAAGTAGATAGAAGGCTGACAGTGCAACAGTGCCTGGTACGAAGTAGATAGAAGGCTGACAGTGCAACAGTGCCTGGTACGAAGTAGATAGAAGGCTGACAGTGCAACAGTGCCTGGTACGAAGTAGATAGAAGGCTGACAGTGCAACAGTGCCTGGTGCGATGTAGATAGAAGGCTGACAGTGCAACAGTGCCTGGAGATTACAGATACCGCTTTGTTGGTCTCTTTAGCCACATGAGAAGTTGCAAAGGGGAATAATCATCTCTCGGAACTTTAAATGCCACAGAAAGAGAGAGATAAAGAGAGCGTGATAAAGAGAGGGGAGTAAGATAAAGAGAGAGGGGCAAAGAGAGTGGAAGAGAAATACGTAGAGAGGGACAGAGATAGAGAGATAAATAGAAAGGAGGGATAAAGAGAGAGAAATATATAAATAGAGTGTTATAGAGATAAAGAGAGAGAGAGAGAGATATAGGGAAAGAGAGATATCGAACTAAATTAAGAGATAAAGAAATGTAGAGAGAGTAGGAGAGTAGGAGAGTGAAAGATAAAGAGAGAGGAGGAGAGAGGAGGAAGTAGATAAAAGAGAGGGAGAGACAGAGACTATACATATACGGCATCAATCATGTTATATTTTTAAGTCTACCAAAACAAATAGAGAAATATAAGTCATAATCTTCAGCGTGTTATGTTTGAAACGCCGGATTAGTTTCGTCCTTTAACACAAATTGCTACCCCCAGACCAGGATCAGGTGCTCAGTAGACCAGGATCAGGTGCCCAGTATAAACATATTAAAAACAAACAAACTGAGCAGTATGAGGGCTGGAAATTCTAGCCTGTGTCAGTCGAGCATGGTCTCGGAAAGGTGGGCCAGGTAAGGTTCTGATAGCAAGAAACTGTGCTATATTAAGAAAGCGAGGATTCCCGGATGTAGATTACTGTGACGTGGGGGTAAACAGTAGGATAAGGGGAATCCCCCGCAAGGTTGGATTTATAGGTGAACTGTAACACGGACATAGAGGTACGCCTGAAGGCAGGTGTAAGCGTTACTTAATCCATAGTGAAACAATTATAAGAAAACAATGACTTGCAGATAAGTGTCATGTGTGTGTGTGTGTGTGCGCGTGTGTATGAGTGTGCAGGTGTAAATATGTGCAGCTGTGTGTAATTTTATTTCTGTGTAAGTGTGTGTGTGTGTTAAGTCTTGATTTGTTACATTAGATGTTTAACTGTCGTATATTTTATGATTGATTATTTGCAATCACAACTGATTAAAGTAGCAACAACTGAACGGAGTGCAAAAATACAACAAAACCTTCCATGGAAACATAGAGCTGATAAAAGCTTTGTGAGTGGCTACGTGAGCGAACCAACTAACATTTGCTACTAATTAGAGCCGTAAAATCCCAGTCCCCACCAGGTTTTAAAATCGAGACTGTTGGTTAGGACGCTGAGAGCCTCGCTACTCGACCTCCATGTCCCTCTAAAGTAAACAACCAGCCAACATGTTATTTCCATGTCAGAAATCAATCATTCTTATTGCTTTAGGGAGTCGATTCATTTTAATGTAGTATGTCTAACAAGTCTCGACTCCGACTTTGATGTAAATTTATTGTTCTATTTTTTTGTGAGTTGAAGAGTAATTTATCACCTATAACTTGTTTTTAAATTTCCAAACACGTTTTAAAAATTTAACCCGTTCATGAATGGGGTTGACTTGTTTTTAAATTTCCAAACACGTTTTAAAAATTTAACCCGTTCATGAATGGGGTTTGGCTTGTTTTTAAATTTCCAAACACGTTTTAAAAATGTAACCCGTTCATGAATGGGGTTTGGCTTGTTTTTAAATTTCCAAACACGTTTTAAAAATGTTACATGTAGCGTCAAGACAGTATTAATGTTTGTGGATTTCATGGTTTATTAATTTTTCTTATTATAGAGGTCTAATAAAGAGAGTCGTAGGTAGTATCGCCTGTTCTATGAGACAGAGAACGTGGGATAAACTATTCTGTATGGTTTTAATATTTTAGGTTTTCATCAGATTTATGTAAAATAAAGTAAGGAAACTAGATTTTAATTGAAACATTAACAGGAATGTACATTTTGGCTTTGCTTTAAGCTGAAAGGTGTCGGGATATATCTTTAATAATTCCTTTCTGAAATTTTTTTTCTATTGTTATTTATCGACCGGGCTATCAGTCAATTATTCCAGTAGTTCACGAAACACCGATTCAGGCCACGCAGAACACGATAGTTCCGCGGAACAGTCTGGGAAACCTAGAGAAATAGAAATTCATTTTGTTAATAATTTCTTTTTTTTCCCTTGTCATTTTAAGTAAAAACTAAAGCCTTTAAAGAATTATCTTTTGAAAAACTCCTTTGATTTTGATTTAAAAATTAACCCGGGGAACGCCGGGTAATTTGGTTAGTAAAGACAAAAATATAACAACTTACTCATGATCCAGCCAGCTAAAAGATTCACCGCTGTCTTAATATCTTCAGTCTGGCAATTGGGGAAGGCCGGTTTTACTATATACAAGGCCGCTGTGTTTGCCAGAAAGGCCCAAAAGGGCCCGGCAATCAGGACTGTGTAACCCCACATGATCAGAAATCCCATTAGAGGTCCGAAGCTTTTCATGGTGTACGAATACGGGCCACCGGCCTTAGGGTACATGGTACCCAGCTCGGCGAAGCAAAGGGCAGTGCCTACGTTGATGAGACCTCCTATTAACCAGACGATCAGAGCCGAGCCAATGGAGCCAGTTTGACCCATGATAGAAGAAGGCGAGACAAATATGGAAGAATGTCCGGTGACGGCCACCATGATGGCCGTGCAGTGCAAGAGGTTGATAGATCGCTTCATCTCCACTGTGGAAATCTGCTTTTGAACCGCTGGAGCTCCCCCATTAGGCGTCGACGATGAGTCTCCGGACGGATGTATGCCGGATTCCGAGAAAACATCCCCGTTCTTTCCGGCCCCACCGGGCTGAAGGACATAGTCTGAGAGGACAGAGATGCCGTTGCCGACCTTGTGACAACCATTCTCGTCGTTGACGTATCCAGCATTGTCTTTTCCAGCGAAGGAAGTCAGAGAAACATTTGTGGGCTGAGTCTTTTGGTCTCCAAATAAACCGCTCTTACGTCTGGACATTCTGAGTGTTTAGTTTAATGTAGACAACACTTTTAAAAACAAAAAGCCTGCAAACTTGAGGTGCAAATCTATCTAGTTTAAGTGTAGCAATACTTCGGACTTCTAGGAATCAAACTTCAACCCTTTCTTGTGAAATTTCGCTCTATCTTGAATTCTAAATCTATTGCACTGAAATATAAACATAAATAATAAATAAAAATATAATTTGTAAAAATTTGTAATAAAAATAGGTAAATGCATATACTAAATTCTAAATGTTATTTTATTAGATAAATTTATTGTATACAATTATAATATGATACTTTATCTATCTATCTATCTATCTATCTATCGATCGATCTATCTATCTATCTATCTATCTATCTATTTATCTATCTATCTGTCTCTCTCTCTGTATCTTTCTATCTATCTATCTCTCTCTCTCTCTATCTATCTATCTATCTATCTATCTATCTATCTATCTATCTATCTATCTATCTATCTATCTATCTATCTATCTATCTATCTATTTCAACATGCCTACCTACCAACTCTCTCTCTCTTTTTACAAATATATATATATATATATATATATATATGTCATATGAAAAACAACTAATTGCAATCGCTTAATTCGACTTCATGCGAAATGTAAGAACTAAAACTATGAGATAGATTGTACACACTTACATTTTCCTTTTTATCACAACGCCTTGCACCCAGGTCATGAAGTCACCACTCTATGCCAACGTTTAACGGATACAGCGCTACTTAAGGATTATCTCACAAACCGGACACGAAATTTGAAATTCGCAAAGTTGTATAGCTAGAAGCTGTACCCTCCCCACCCCGCCACCCTAGCCTCCTTTCTTCTATCCGGCTCCTTGTATAGTCCAGGTAGATAGTGCTTAAGTACAATGTAGGCTTTAGGTCAGACACACCCATTGTTGTTTTTTTTCTTTTAAACTCCGGCATCTACTATGTTCTAGATGTGTCTTCGTGTATTAATAATAGCCATTATAGTTTCTAGATCTTCATGTTTCTGGCACATTACTCATCCATGTATCAACAACCTGGCGGTCCAAAAGATGAACCTATCAACAGGTCCATTAGTACAGCCAGTCAGTCTGTCATGAATGCCCCCAGCAGGTCACTATTGTCAGACGTCACAGAGTAAATATGTCACTGTATGGATTATATTTTTTCCAAGATAATAACAAAGCATCTTATACTGTAACATACAATTGGCGCAGCCTAGATTTAGAAAATGCTTAAAAAGGGGCAAAAAACTTAAATCCTCTACCCTCTCCCTCCTTTGCAATCAAGATAGCCCCCCTTCCCACATCCTGTTCAGAACTAGTTGACCTAAAGGTCATTTGTTAAACATAAAAAAAAAGAGAGAGAGAGGGGAGGGAGAGAGAGGGAAAAAGAGACAGAGAGAGAGAAAAGAGACAGAGAGAGAGAGAAAAAAAAGACAGAGAGAGAGAGAAAAATGAGACATAAAGAGAGAAAAAAGAGACAGAGAAAAAAGAGACAGAGAGAGAGAGAAAAAAGAGACAGACAGAGAGAAAAAAGAGACAGAGAGCGACAGAGAGAAAAAAGAGACAGACAGAGAGAAAAAAGAGACAGAGAGAGACAGAGAGAAAAAAGAGACAGAGAGAGACAGAGAGGAAAAAGAGACAGAGAGAGAGACAAAGAGAGAAAAAAGAGACAGAGAGAGAGACAGAGAGAAAAAAGAGAGACAAAAATAAGAGACAGAGAGAGAGAAAAAAAAAGAGAGAAAAAAGAGACAGCGAGAGAAGAAAGAGACAGAGAGAGACAGAGACAGACAGAGACATAGAGAGAGACAGAGAGGGAGAGAAAGAGACTGAGAGAGAGACAGAGAGAGACAGAGTGAGAGAAAAAGAGACAGAGAGAGAAAAAAAAGAGAGAAAAAGAGACAGACAGATAGAGACAGAGAGAGAGAGACAGAGAGAGAGACAGAGAAAGACAGAGAGAGAGAAAAAAGAAACAGAGAGAGAGGGACATAGATAAAGACAGAGAGAGACTGAGAGAGAGAGACAGAGAAAAAAAGTGACAGAGAGAGATAAAAAGTGAAAGAGAGAGATAAAAAAAGAGACAGAGAGAGACAGAGAGAGAGACAAAAAGAGACTGAGAGAGACAGAGAGAGACAGAGAGGAGAGATACCTAGAGAGAGATAGAGAGACAGAAAGAGACAGAGACAGAGAGGATGAGAAGGAGACTGAGAGAGAGACAGAGAGAGGAAAAGAGACACAGAGACACAGAGAGAAAGAGACACAGAGACACAGAGAGAAAGAGATAGAGAGAAAAAAAGAGAGAGAAAAAGAGACAGAGATAGAGACAGAGAGAGAGACAGAGAGAGAGACAGAGAGAGACTGAGAGAGACAGAGATAGAGACTGAGAGAGAAAGAGAAAAAAAAGAGACACAGAGAGAGATAAAAAGAGACAGATAGAGAGACAGAGAGAGACAGAGAGGGAGAGAGACAGAGAGACAGAGAGGGAGAGAGAGACAGAGAGGGAGAGAAAGAGACTGAGAGAGAGACAAAGAGAGAGAAAAAGGGAGACAGAGAGACAGAGAGAGAGACAGAGACAGATTAAATTGTTCAGAATTTTAAAAAATTCTTGTTTTTGTTTCAATTGCTATAACACCCAAGACCAACGTGTCAACGGTTCAATGATACAATACGTACAGACAGTACACCAATGTCAACATTATCGAGAAATTATATTTTATTCATGATCACCTGTATTGTTCATTGATATTCAATATTATTTACCCGCGGCACTTCTTGGAATATGGTCGCTAATATGGGAGCATATGCAAGTTGACCGAACAAGATACGATTGTACAACGAGGTCCACTGACTTTTGGGCACTCAATAGTGACGACCACTGGTCAACCGTCAACAAATTTCGAGACTCAGGGACCACTCAGGGTTATACAACACGTAATGGTTATAGGACATATGTAGTTTATTGCATGCCAGTTGAATATTTTCTAGAATCGATCCCAGATATTAACTAGGAAGATGCGTTCGTGAATGACATCAAAGAATTCTTTTAGTGCACTTGCATATAAAGGCAGCACATACAGTTTCTTGTTATCTTATCTTATCTTATATAATACAGACGTTACTTCAAAAAAGAAGATGATTACGTCCTACGCATCATGCATTCAGTCATGCATATTAACCAATGACTTAAATTCTGCCAAGTCACTGGTTTTCCTGGCTAGCTCAGGCAACCCATTCCATGCTCTAATAGAACTGGGGAAGAAGGAGTATGTGTACATATTTGTCCTAGCATATGGAACGAGGAACGTGCCTTTATCTTTGTGTCTTTCTGAGTAAGTTTCCTGATCTCACAATGATTAAAGTTAACATTGTTAAACGTCCTGATCAGTAAGTTTTTGTTTTTTTTGTATGTGGTTTATTCATAATACTTTCTTTTACAGTAACACACAAGACAAACAGGTTAACGCATCCACGTCCAGACTATGTATTACTTTTGAGCTCTCAAGGTTATTGAGAAGTTGTATATAGTTGTATACACTGTTCATTGTAATATACCCTCTGGAGTTCATCAATTATAAAGTCATAATCGCAGATATAGGAGCATAAGCGAGTGGTCAAAACAAGATCAGTTTCTCATGTTCATTACAGAGAACAAAGATCCAAAATTGTTTATAGTTAATGAATTTGTTAGTTGTCCACAGATCAGCTTGAATTCCTATTGTTCTGTTTTATGTCCAACACTATATAATTAAAGCTGGGCAAGACTAATCTACATTGTTTTCCTTTTTTGTTTAAAGAAAACCTCATAATTTGCGCTATCCAATATTAGCTTTGTTATCATAGGAATTCATGGCCCTTCCACTCTTTTCTTTGCCTCTTTTTTGGGCAAATTTTTAAATTATTTTATTATCTTCCTGTGGTAACATTATTTCAACCTCTCGTAAATTACAAAAATTTCAAAAATATATGCCTTAAATGTGGTCAACGATTTTTCGCATGAATTTCCTTTCCTTTTTCCTAATGTGTATTAGTACAGTGTTATTGGTCGACTTCTGGAACATGACTTCTGTTTTCCTGAGGTTTATAGAGAAACCGAAAGAAAGGCAGCTTATGCAAATTCGTTGACCGCGATCTGGTGATCATGTTCATTGTTAATATAAAACCTATTCAGCCCCAGAGATCGCCGTAGGTGAGCGGCTATTCAACGTGGTAGACCACTTCACATATCTAGGAAGCCTAGTATCAAATGGCGACTCGCTTTCAAGGGAAGTTGAAAAACATCTGGCCTGGGCCAGTAGTGTTTTGGACGCCTCCAGGCGAGAGTTTGGCGGAATAAATCTCTCCACATGCCTACAAAAATCATTGTTTACCAAGCGGTGGTTCTCTTTGCTCTTCTATATGAATTTGAGGCATGGGTATTATTCAGAAAGCAACTATAACTACTACTTAAACGCTTTCACCAAAGATGCTTGTGCTTCATCATGGACATACGGTGTCAAGAAATCAATACAAACAGCGATGTCCTTGCGAACGCCGGTATGGACAGTATAGAGGGACTTCTTATGGTCCGACAGTTGCACTGGGTAGGGCACGTATCCCGTATGGGGGACGAACGTATGCCAAAAGCAGTATTTTTCGGTGAGCTAAAAAGTGGTGGACGTTACAGAGGTGCCCCACGGAAAAGCTTTAAAGACCAGCTTAGGCGCTCAAATTGCCTTAGCTGACATAGAAGAGAGCACCTGGTTGCATGCGGCTTCAGAACGAGACAGCTGGAGGTCACTTAGAAAAGGCCGCGGGATACACATATGAGACCAAAAGAAAATCCGAGGACAGACGCATTAGGCGAAAAGAAAATCTTAATCGACCACCGGCAGACAATGTTTAAGCTTGCCCTGGATGTGGCAAAATATGTAGGTCACAGCTGGGGCTGCCTAGCCATGGGAAATACTGCATTCCTCATTAATCTTTGGACTCGAAGACACGCCTTATTATTTGTAAAGTAAAGTTCCCCTTTCAGACCTTGCGATCAATGGGGCAGATAATGTAATGTCAGGTACCCATTACAGCTGACTGGACTTAGAGGCGCCAAAGATGACGAAATTAAAAACCACAGTCTTCACCAGGATTCGAACCCAGGACCCCAGTTCGGAAGCAAAGCGCTTTATCGCTCAGTCACCTCGTCCCGTTGTATATCTGTCCTCTTAATTTTTTGTTCTCTTTCAGAAATAATTACATTTGGTTGAAATAAATACATTTATCAAATCAATATTATAATACCTCTATTCAAGTCAGAACTTAATGGAACCTGGATCCAGAAACCTGATCTCATAAACGGTTCTAACGATTTTCCTAGAAATTAAACAGTTGATGTATATCGCTGAGAAATGAATTACTAGCTCGACGGACAAACGTGGAAAACTCTAGTTTGACCTTTATAATTAAAAAATAAATAAATAAATAATTTTGCTTGAGACTATATATAGGTCTAAAGCCAACATTGGGTAGTCAGCCATATTACCGTAATTATGTCATAACTTATTAAATTTATATATTAATTTACTTATTTAAAGACTAATGCACATTTTGTTTCGCTATTTTCGGATCATAAAATAGACATTCGGACTTTTTCCTTTCTAAAATAACTATAAACATTTAAATTAACATTTAGATTAACTTTTATAATACATTTTTTTATAGAGATCAAAACTTTAAAAATATGTTTACAACTTACCCAACTGTCAATTTCAACAAAATGATTGTCTTGGTTAAGCTTAGGTAGGCCCTAAATCTTCGTATTGTTTCGTGAGTAGAAATCTGTTTCGTTTGTTTTTTTTAATCTACGTATTGTTTCATTAGTAGAAATCTGTGTCGTTTGTTTTTTTATCTGTCAAGGGTCTTCCAAAAAAAAAAAAAAAGAGACTCTTATTTTAAGATTTAACAAATAAAGAGTACAGTCTATTAGAGATATGTTTGCCAATAACTAATCTTATTGACTAATGGTGTGCATACTCTGTCATACATTTTAATTGAACGAATGATGTGCAATCGTAAAGCTGAGATCATTAAAAATCCTGCTGGGCGTTTAAAAAAAAAAATCTAGCCCTGACACAGATTATGTCCAGAATTGTGTGGTGTCATGGGAGATCCAGGATGTAGCCATGCAAGTGGTATTACCAGAAAAGACCCACTCCCATTGAGACACCGCTTTCTATTTTTAGATATGACTCTCCGTACTGGCATTACCTATAGCAGGGGATCTCAAATTTGTATTTTTAGACCTTATTGAGTTCCACGGGTAGTTTGGTAGTCCGAAATAATCTTCATGTCTGGGTCTTGGATAATTTTGGATATAGTTAAGATGTTTATTCTGGGTTGGTTTGGCAAATTAAAAAAAGGGAGATCACTAAGCGTTAACTCTCAATAGACGTAAATGGTTGTCACATAATAAACAGGGTTTGGGTAGCAAATTGATCGATCAATGGAGCTACTGTTATTTGTCAGTTATGTGTACGCAGCTTAATTGTGATCGTTCATAATAATAATAATAATAATAATAATGATAATAATAATAATAATAATAACCTTTTATTATCTTCGAGGAAATTTGTCTTAAACTTGTGAATTAAAAACAGGGCCGGTCCTAACGACCGCAGGGCCCTATGCGGAACTGATTGCGCGGGCCCTAGTCTGGGTGGGAATAAGGATAATAAGTGGAAATTAAGATTTTGTTTTAGAAATAAATTCGACTTTGAATTGTATTCATCCTTTACAAGTACAAAATTGCAATCAAATTAACTTATCTTTACGAAATTTGTAACTATGGCATATTTATATGCCAGTGAATATAAAAGTAAATAAAGTATTGGAACTTCCGATTAAGGTGAAAATTCGCCCGAGTATTACATTTTATTACATAGATCTAAAAGCTGACAATGCCTTTTTTCTTTTATCGCGTTTCCCGCAACGAATGACACTCACAAATGAAAATTTTATCTATTATTCAGGAGATTTGTATGAGTTTTCAGATTTTAATAAATTCAGATTTCCAGGAATTTTTCGTTTACAATTTAATAATTACACCTAGAATTAGCGCGGGGCCTATGAAAGCGCGGGGCCCACTGCGACCGCATACGTTGCAGTAGCCTAAGACCTGCCCTGATTAAAAAACAACATAGTGGTCATGATTATAAAATATAGACTTACACTGGTTCTAACTTCCACTCAGACATATTTTAAGTATTTACATAATGACTTAGCAGAGTATAAGTCTGTAATTAACATGCATGACTTGGTCAGTGGCCTTAACTATTCAGTGGTCATACGTCGAAAGACTTGGAACTTTGTGATTAAAACCTGATCTCGTTATGTTAGCTTTAATGTGCACCAAGGGCCGGATTAAAAGATGTGGAAGCCTCGGGGCAGAATTTTGTTGAGTCCCCTACACTTTTTCGAAAGCTTTAAACAAAAGCCACATTTTAATTTAAAAAATACTAATATCTAAAATCATGCTGAATTAAAAAAAGAGAGTACTTGTACATGAAATTAGATTTTCTTCACTATTATTATAATTATTTGATATGCTTATTATAGTAACAAAATATGCTAATTTTAAGGGTCTACATAATGTAGTAAATCCAGAGTATATTATGAACTCACTATAAGCGGACACATTCCGGCATCAACAGTGATGCCAACTGTAAGGTTTTAAGCATCGTCGGTAAGAACGCAAAAAAATAACACATTAAAAAAAAACAACGTAAAGTTGCTGACCCAACGAAATATGTAATTTTTTCCACTCTATTGTGGGGGCCCCTCTTATAGAGGCTCCCTGAGCCGTGGTCCCACCTAAATCCGGCCCTGCATGCACCTGTATCTCGATGATAGATGTATACTTCACGAAGAACGTCGGGTGTATACCTGGTCGTGCGGTTTGCGCGCTGGACTTGTTGATGGTCCCGTTTTGAAACCCTGCCTACTCCCATCCCCCGTCGTCCTGCGGGAGGGTCAAACCATGCCCACTCCCATCCTCCGTCGTCCTGCGGGAGGTTCAAACCATGCCTACTCCCATCCCCCGTCGTCCTGCGGGAGGTTCAAACCATGCCCACTCCCATCCCCCGTCGTCCTGCGGGAGGTTCAAACCATGCCTGCTCCCATCCCCCGTCGTCCTGCGGGAGGTTCAAACCCTGCCTGCTCCCATCCCCCCGTCGTCCTGCGGGAGGTTCAAACCATGCCTGCTCCCATCCCCCGTCGTCCTGCGGGAGGTTCAAACCATGCCTGCTCCCATCCCCCGTCGTCCTGCGGGAGGTTTGGACTAAGAAGTAGATTGTTTTTAACCTTGAAGGAACATCCGAAACATGCACAACATTTTACAAATATAACGAAGAATCTCAATGATAATGAACAATATAATATTTGTCGATCATGTTGACTGTTCGGCCGTGTTGTACAGTCTGGACGCGGATCCGCTAACATGTTTGTGTTACAAGTTCTTGTACTTGAAATAGAAACTGCATTTGATACAAAGAAAACGTGCATTAGAAGAGGCAAGTTCTAACCAGGACACGAACAGTGTTAACTATGGCATGAATGTATATTCTGTTTTGTTTTTTTGTATATTTAACATAAAATTTATTTGGCTATTTAGTAGCAATAGTCAACACAACAAAACATTTTTCTAGATTCTTTTATGGAGCCACGGTGTCCATTACTTCATCCCAGGTGTCTTACCGCCCTTTTCAAGTGACACATAAAGAAGTCCAAGCGAGACTAATCGTCATAGAAGGTCTGAACACTGCCATATCTCGCAATAATCAGCATCTATTTCCCTTTTTTGAGACCAAACAAAATGATTAATTACCGATAATTATTTAAATAATGGGTTATTCCTTCTTTTGATTCATGTTTTGTTACGGACAGCATGTAATTGTGTAAGGTTTCAACTTGTTTCGAAAATGCTTGTAGGAGAAATAACGTGTACAGAAAATGTACCAGACAGACAGAGAGATAAACTGAGTTGGTGTAAGCTTTGTAACATTTCATCACTTGAGGTTTCAATCCTTGAAGGAATTCGCCCAATCACCTCTCGCACCCCTCTAGCAACGTCATACCAGACACTTATTTAAACCGAGTGCTAACAAAACAAAACATATTTCAACACAGAACATGTTCATTTTATTGCGCCTGGTGGTTAATGGGGCCAGATCGCGTACTTATGTGGTCTGGTATCTCTATAATGTATATGAACCCGGATGTAAAAATAGCACTCTTTTTCATTTGGATACACTGCTAAATCATGCTAGAGACCTTATTCCAGGAAGTGATCGGGAATATCCGTTGATGTCACCACTTGACTGCCACTTGTAGACTACTTAGATTTATCCTGCTTAACGATCCTTTCATATAGAAGTAGAAATACTATTTTATTCATTGCTATGAGGTTCTGTGCAGTCTACGAGCTAAAAGGTTATGACGGAGCTTGAACAATTTACAGCGACTTGAAGGTTGAAGACAGATAAGCATGTCCTCTGGGAACTTAGTCCAAAAAATGTGTGTTGCAAAGTGTCGATCAATCGGAGGATGTTAAAAAATTATAGGTTGCCATAGTAATAAAAAAAACAACAACCTAATAAAATACATATTTTAAAAAGCCAATACAAATTTTTTTTAACAAATAAATAATTTAAAAACATTTGCCACTCGAGCGGGTATTGAACTCGTACTTTTGCACCGTCTGTTGAAAGTACCAACGACGTTACCCATTGGGCCAGAGGACATTGTGTCATTGTTTAATTATTCATTTGTACTTTGGACATCGTTCCGACCACAGCTAATGCTTAGGCATTCATCTCATTTCCATGAGATGATCCAGTCACCTCGCGACTGAAGGAGGCCATATTGGTACTTTTATTATAGACATCTAGAACTGGATCAAGCGCTAAAACTATATTCCAGAACTCTTAAGATCTAGTCTTCTTAAGATCTAGTCTAGATATAGGTCTGATTCTAGATCTAGAATCTAGATGTTATCTATATTAGATTTACGTACAATTATAAAGACAGGGGTGCATCTTATCTCCCTTCCTTTTCCTCCTAGCCATCGACTACATAATGAGGAGAGCAATGAACCAGACTGCCTTTGGTATACCATGGCATGAACAGCTTCGATTGACGGACTTGGACTTTGCCGATGACGTTGCACTACTCGGGGCTACAAATAAATGCATACCAGAAATGAAGGAGAGCCTAGATAGAGAGACACCCAAAATTTGCCTCCCAAATAAACTTAGATAAGACTAAAATTTTGCGAGTGGGATATAAGGCAAAGGGTGCCCCCGTCAGACTTGGCGAGTCAAAGCTTGAAGAACTGGACAAGTTCACTTACCTTGGCAGCATCATAACAAATTATGGGATGCCTACCATGATGTAGCGTGACGAATAGTAAAGGCAGGGAGAATTTTTCGAAGGCTGCAACCTGTTAGGAGAAGCCAAGTCATTGGACTCGAGACACAAGTACACTTTCTCAACACACTCGTCATCCCAACTGCAACATTTGCATGTGAAACATGGAAGTCATCTGCCGAAATTGAGAAAAGACTAAATGTGGCTCAACAAAAATGGCTGAGACGAATTTTAAGATTCAGTTACACAGATCGGGTCTCAAACAAGGAAATCTTATGCCGAGCTGGGAGTCGAACACTTAGTAAGGTTGTGACAGAGCGTCGCATGAGGTTCGCGGGACATGTCTTACGACAAAATGAACTAAGCATACCAAGAGTTGCGATGGCATGGAGGCCATTTCGAGGAACGCGGATACAGGGACCTCCTCGTATAACTTGACAGACTTGTAGGACCTCAGAACAGTGGACACCAGGTGGGAAGAGGCTTTAGACATTGCCATTGACAGATCTTTGTGGAGACAGCTTGCCGCCAAATGCGCCGAACGGCGCGGGAGGACTTAAGCCTAAGTAAGTTAGTAAAATTATAAGCAAAGATTAAATAATCTATCAATAAACTGAAACCAAATATAAATTTAATAAACAACTCAGTTATCGGTGCACTATGCTATGTTTTTTATTTTTATTGCCAAATTTAAATTTATTTCTTTTTTACTTTAAAAAATTCTAATGGTCAAACTAAAGTTTTTCCCGTCTTTTGTTGTTGTCAGCAGCATATATCAACTGTTATATATCTTGAAAATCGTTTAAGCCGTTTTTAAGATCCGTGTCTACGTTCCCCACACCTGCCTCCAAGCTACAAATTCCATGAAGTTCTCAATTGAATAGAGGTATTGTAAAAAGGGCCAAAAGTGTAAAAGAGGGTGTTAATTAATTGGTTAATTTTCTGACTGCTTCGTGTTTGTTAGGGAAAATTTAGCAAATTTTTAACTGGATCCAAAAAAATGAAAAGAAGTGGGAGAAACAAAGTGTACGAAATAAACGGACAGACAGACATACAGACAGACAGGCAGAGTGAGATGATATAAGCTTTGTAAAACGACGCTTTCTCAACAAAGCTTGAAACAAGACTGAAAATGTTGTTAGCTAAAAATTCCATACAGTTTGAACATCAATAACAAAAGTTAAAGTTCTGGACATTTCATGAATATTTTAAGATGATGTTTCAGTAAGTTTTTTTTTTCTTTTTTTTTGATTTAACAAATGTCAACAAAATATCAATAACGACATTATATCTTGTAAGATTACCTCAATGTCTGTAGGTGAGTCGCGATCAAAATGTTATGGACTCCTATTGTCTGCTTCCAGTGGATTAACATTTCCAGCAGACGATTCTATTTCACTTTTATCAAAGTCTAGGTTTTTCTTTTTAAATTAAGTTTTTTTTTCTCCTTTTAAAAACATTCCTTATATTTGTAGTACTTAAAGTATTTCTAACCTAGATATTTTTAACTACAAAATCGTGTGTGACTTTTCTTTATTCGTTGCTTCAGCGATATAACAATGGTATAACAGTTGTCTGACACTTCGAATAATATGGAATCACACATTTGTATATTGTTGTCCGGAATTAAGAATTCATTTTTAATGCTAACCTTAGTATAGTTGGTACTAGACTAGTACATATATCACTAGTATTAGAAGTATAAGTATAAAAGTATTAATGAACAAATACTACTAATATTAAAAAGTAAAAGTTCCTTTTTCAGACTTTGTGGTCTATAGGGCAGATGATGTAAAAGTCATCTGTTTCTGTAACCTAAGGTTAACGAGGGTGTCATGTGGCCAGCACAACGACCAACCGCCTTTACTTTCCCCAACTAATGTCAGGGACCCATCAGAGCTGGGTGGACTCAGAGGCGCCCAAAGGTCCCGAAATTAAAAATCCCCGACTTAACAATGGATTCGAACCCGGACCCCCGGTTCGGAAGCCAAGCGCTTTACCGCTCAGCCACCGCGCCTGCTGTTACTAATATTACGAGCTGGTAAAGCAAAAGGCTGTCAATGATTAACACTTTGCGGATTTTGTATGTTTTAATAATCTGGTGCGGCCGAAAATGATGACGACACAACAAGTGATAATAAGATTCTAAGGAATCCATGTTACCTTTTTTGCCAATGAATTAAACGCTATTTCTATTCCTATTGGCCTTAACAAACGACCTAAATATTTCTATTTGGTGTAAAGCATTTGTTATGGAGAGTTTTGTGTTGATTTCTCACAGATATGAGGTAATAGCAAGGACCCTTGTGCTATTTTCAGCGATGATCGAATAGTTTATTTATAAAATTCCAAGAGGGCGGAGCTTAGACAAGAAGAAGAAGAACTGCTGAAAGAGAAGATAGTTCCTGAGACTGAATGGAGGGCGCCAGCAGTTCTGAGTAACTTAAAAGTAAAATTAAGAATCCCACACCATCCATGGGATTACAGATGTGTTTAAACTATAATAAACATTTGTGAGTAACAGAGAAGTATATTTAGTGTTAAAATGATTTTGAAGTTAAGTTGTTTGTAATTTGACATCATACAAACTCCAGCATGAAATCGGATTGGCTATCTGAAGTTACATCACCAGGATCCAATTTTCGCAAGGCTGTTCAGCCGATCAGGATCTCTCACTTAAAATTTTTTTTTTCATACACACTATTTATATTAAATATAAGAAAATAAAGGTATTAAGATCAAATTTTTTAGAACTCTGTTTCTTTCTTTTCAATTGTCACATGCTTTTAGATTTATTATTATTGAAGCCTGGTCGAGAGGCCAAGTACGTTTGAACTTGGCTTAGCTTGGCTACCTACACCCGACTCGAGCAGAGTTGTGTTTACCGAGCGCTTAAAGGCTTTAGTTAAACCACTAAATTTAGAAAGCCTTTAGGACAGAAGATGCAAAAGTAAAACACTAATAAAACAAAATCTAATAAAATACTCTGAAAGACACAAAGATAAAGGCACATTCCTCGTCCCATATGCTAGGACAAATTTGTACAAATGCTCCTTCTCCCCTAGTGCTATTAGAGCATGGAATGGGTTGCCTGAGCTAGCCAGGAAAACCAGTGACTTGGCAGAATTTAAGTCATTGGTTAATATGCACGACTGAATGCATGACGCGTAGGACGTAATCATCTTCTTTTTTGAAATAACGTCTGTATTGTATAAGATAAGAAAACCTTCTCCCAGATACCCCATCCACCCACTGAGCATGCTATAAGCATGAAAGTAGCGCTATATAAAAGCTATAATTATTGAGTTTATTGTAAATTGTAACACAAGGAGGATAAGGGCCCCGACAACAATCCTCACCACTCACCACGTTGACTACCACAACGTTACAGCAGCAACGCTAAGGCTAATTTTGTATCAGTTCAGAGCGCCCCCCTAGGGAGGTAATCAAAACCTTATTAACTATTTCTTTTGTTAGTGTTTTTTTGTAGTTAAAAGTAAACCGGATAACAGCACATGTGAGTTGATATTGGGACTATCACGTGATACAGTATAGGAACATTCAATATTGACATATCTAGGTCCTTATGTTACCTGCGTTATAAATCTTGTATAGGATGTGAGGTAGTCAGCTCGATGATATAACAGATCCGTGAGGAGAAGGTCACCTGTTCTCTCCCCGCTCATTGAACTGTGAGAGACTTAAGATTTTACACCGGCAGAACATGAAGACCTGAAGTACAAGACAGGTGCACTGGAGCGGGACTTTGGTAGTTAGTATAGATATATTCATTTCTTTCTGGAAAAATGTCTTGAAACAGGTGGAGTGGCTGAAATATACGTATAGTTGTATCAATTAGTTTGGATCATTCATGTAATTACATTTGTCATAGATCTAGACTAACAGTAATAAATCTGTGCGATTAGAAATATTTTTACCAATTGTTTTTTGTTTAGTGCAATTTCATGCTTTTAGTGTTCTCAGTACGGTATGATCCTATCACTTGTCCGGACAAGTTGGGAGAAAGAGGGGGGGGGGGGGTCAGAAGAAAGAAGTATCTCTGTGAATGCTAGATGATCGCTTTTTAAATGTTTAAAAAAAAAGCCCTGAATTCGATCTCGAGGGCTCAAGACTCCTCAAGCCAACAGACTAACCACTGTGCAGCGAATCGCTAAAAAATTGGGCTAATTCATTTTATACTACCACATCAGTAAAGTGCAATTTCTTTCCCTTGTTCGATACCAAACAAAATAATTGATTACCAATAGCTAATTAACTAATTGGTTATTTTATTTTATTGATTCTTGTGTTGTCAGGTAAAAGAAATACTTTTGCAAAATTTCAGCTTTATCCGAAATTAGGTGTCGGAGAAATAATGTGTAAAATCTTTTGGCTAGACAGACAGACAATGTGAGTTAATATAAGCTTTGTAAAAACATATGGACAACTAAGTAAGCGATACGAAGATCAACTGCTACGTCTGAGATACTGTTATGAAGAAAAGAATCCAGCTCCAGTGTTATTTCAAACAAAAAAAAAAAAAAACTTCTCAGGTATCTAAAGTTTAGTTGGCAACACTGAGGGTCAATGTAGCGTCATCGTTTGTTTGGACTTCAAAATCTTCAAAAGCAAAGTGCATTTTTTTAAATTGTCAATTAATGGTAATGTCTTCCATTTCGAAGATTGAGGATGAGGGCAGTGTTTCACGTGACTACGCAAACACAGCTGAGACCTGAATATATTCCCGCGGGGTGCGGGGTTCTATTTCAGGTTTTATTTTTCGGCGTCTGCCCTGACTTCGGCAAAGTCTCAAATGTGTATCCCAAGACTTTAGTGAAAGCTTTTTTCAACTACCTCTTCCAGAGCAATCTCATAACAGCTGCCAGTGAGCGCTAAAGGGCGCCCGATATGATCTTTATAGCGTTTACGGAGGGGGCCACCTCTGTTACGCGTCCACATTTAATCTCGCCTAAAAAGATCGCCTTTGGTATGCTGTCATCCCCCATACGAAAAAGATGTCCGACTCAGCGGAGTTGTCGAATGCTAAGTACTGTTATTAAACTGTTCACACAGACCTCCAGAAGAACATGGTTATTTTTTTAAAAAATCTTTTTCTATTTTATATATACATCTCTTCTTCTTGCTGCTTCTCTCTCTCACTCTCTCTCTCTCTGTCTCTCTCTTACTCTCTCGTTCCGCCTCTTTTGAATGTGCTAAAGCTAACCCGTGTTATGCTGAGGTGAACCTCTGATCAATAGTACAGTTTGATTTGTAGACATGTTGACCAACTCGTTGTCACTTTCATCTCAATTGGCAATTAGCTTCTCGATAGAGAGGTTCTAATGGATACTGTACCAGCATGATAATGGTCAGTGGGTCAGCAAGTAGATATCAAAGGAAAACAATCCCCCCTTCTCATTTTTTTTTCCATTGTCTTCCCCCCTCATTTTCAAATAAACTTTTTAATTTTTTTTAAAAATTCCATTTAAATTTCTATGGTAATCGTTTAACATGTCTTAGTTCTTTTACGTAGATTTAATAAAAAGATATTTTTGATAATTATAAAAATGATTGGCTAGAAAGATAAAAAGACTAAAGAATGGCAATATATGATGAAATAAAAAAAACAAATAGACACACTATAGAGTCCAGACCATACCATATATATATATATATATCCTACATAGCAGATAACAAAAATACAGTTATAGCGTGGGGAGAAAAACAAGCAATTCTTTCAGGAACAAAAAGCAGAAATAGAACAAGCAAAATAAATAGAAACATTTTTTTCAAAAGAAAAAAAAAAGCTTATCTAAGGGAAAGAATTACGCATTTACAGCCATATATCTCAAAATTGTATGATTTTATTCCCTTTTTGATATCAATCAAAAAAAATTATTACCGTTAAATAGTTGATTCATTGCTTCCTTTTATGATTATGTATGGTTTGTTAGGTACAGTGCGCAATTATGCAAAGTTTCAACTCCATCCGAGAACTGGAATAAGGAGAAATAACATTAATTGTACCAGACAGACAGACAGAAAAAAAAATCTTTTGATATACTCAACGCCCTTGAGAAGCTGAGAGTAACAAGTCTCTTTTAAACAGCTTTGAATAGACCAAACATATGTTTACGACGAAAGCGTAAAACCAGACTACAAATAGAGTTAATGTTGTGAGTAATGATATCTCATCATATATAATACAGACGTTACTTCAAAAAAGAAGATGATTACGTCCTACGCGTCATGCATATTAACCGATGACTTAAATTCTGCCAACTCACTAGTTTTCCTGGCTAGCTCAGGCAACCCAGGAGTATTTGTACATACTTGTCCTAGCATATGGGACGAGGAATGTGCCTGAAAATGCCAGTATATATATATATAAAGTAATACATCGCTAGAAAAACTAGTGTCTAGAGTAAATCTTTACTGACAATGCTCCGACAACACTACAAACATAATGTAGCTCTTTGATCCCAATTTCTTGTTGGCCATGGATCAGCTCGTGCTAACATTGAATTCTCGTTCACCGTGGCTGCTTTGAACAGGATATTGACTATAAGAGAAAGACAAGGAACAAGAACTCTCCAGTCTTAGTGGTCTAATATTATCCCAAAGATTGTAGTTTTCTTTGCAAAAGAATTAATACTGAAATATGAGAGTGCGAGAGAGAGAGAGAGAGAGAGAGTCGCAAAAAGGATAGTTATTATGAATTATTTAGACTTATGTTGCTAAGATAAACAATTTTTTAAATCTCGAAAGTCGAGCATGGTTCGTATGACTAAACGATGAAAACCAAGACATACAAGACAAAACAAATGAAATACATTTAAAATAAAAAACTTATATAAAGTGTCATTTCATCCATTAGTTTGGACCAGTCCTGTCATTAAATTTGTAATAAAACTAGACTAACAATAATACATTTGTGTGATTAATAATATTTTACCAATTGTTTTTGTTGAAGCGTTATGTCATACTTTTATCTTCCTCACGACGCTATGACCCTATCTCTTATCTGACCAGTTAGGAAATTTGGGGGAAGAGAGAAAGAAAGGGAGATCTGGGTGGATTTTGACCGTAATTGTTTTTTTAAAAGCATTTGTTTAAAAAAAGGGGAAAGACCTAATTTCAAACTTGAGGTTCAAGCCTCTTCGGGCCGATGTGCTAACCACTCTGCTAGTGAGATACCTATAACTAGAGAAGATTGTATAGTTATATATTGTTCGAGATATCAAATAAAATAAGTAATTACCAGTAGTAAGTTGACTAATGTTTTTTTGTTTTTTTTTTTTATATTGATGCTTATGTCAGGCAAAAGAAATAACTGTGCACAGTATCAGCTTGATCCGAGATAGGGTGTCGGAGAAATAACGTATACCAATGTTTTACCAAAACAGACAGACAGAGTGAGTTGATAAAAGGTTTGTAAAAAAAAAAAAGGTAGCTTTTAATTAGGAGTTTCCGACCTAGACGTAGAGTTTCAATCACAACTAAAAAAAAAGGCAACAAAAAAAATAATTAAATTTTTAAATGTTTTAGAAGAAGAAAACACACAATAATAAAGTCACGTTTCTTATTCCAATATCGTGGGACAAATTCTTTCAGTGACATTAGAGCATGGAAATGGTTGCCTGAATCAGCCAGAGAAAACCAATGACTTAGCAGAGTTTCTATTTAATTAGCACGACTAAATAAATACATGGATACGCGAAGAATGTAACTCTTTCTTTCCTAATTAACGCTACCATCGTTGATTTTATTTTATTAAATTAAATTAATATCTGGTTTTATAAACTTTAATTTGTGTTGTATAAAAAGAGCATGCATCCTCATATAATTCTATACCAAAAGCATCGTTTTCTGATACAAACAAAACTGTTATTAAAGTTTAATGATAACAGGGATGTACAAATGTGAAAAATGAATAATTGAGTCAGAACGTGGAAAAATAATTACGGAGATAAAGGGTTAAATATGTTCTCTTTTTTTGTTACGGAATATCTATAATTTATATTACAAGATGAAAGATAGTCTATACGTCCCAGATTATAACAGATCGCAACAGATAATTACTATTGTTTTTCGGTCATCACAGTGTTAAAAAAAAAGCTATCAAAATAACTTAAAAAAAAAAAAAAGATAAAGGTTATCTTTCCGGAAGAACTCCGCACTTACAACTTACAACAATATCTCTCAATAATGTTGACGATGTTTTCCTTATTCGATATGAAAAAAGAATAATTAATTACCAATAAATAATTGACTGTTTTGCTCATCGATTCATGTTTTGTTGGGTACAATATATAACTTTAGTTTCAACTTGATCCGAGAATGGGTGTTTGAGAAATAAAGTGTAAACTCTTTTAACCAGACAGACCGACAGACAGTCAGAGTAGGTGCTATAAGCTTTGTAAAAAGAAATATGACTCTAACATAGGTGGATGCTGCCATATTGTTCCTTTTTCTTTTCCTTTTTTTTATTTTAGGACATCGCATAATTTGATTACGTCATTTCCCATTTCTGGAGGCGGGGGTAGCGGAGTTGTAAAATGCTAGACTTTCGGGCTGGCGTCCTGGTGAAGACTATTTCGGGAACTTTAGGACACCCGCGAGTCCAGACAGCTCTAATGGGTACATAACTTTAGTTGGGGAAACGTAAAGACGGTTGGTCGTTGTGGTTGTGCTGGCCACATGACACCCTCGTTAACCGTGCGCCAGAGAAACATCATCATTTCTATAGATTGCAAGGTCTGAAAGCGGAACTTAAATTTTTTTTCCAATTGCTACTAAGATTGTCCAACTTTTGCTTCATATGCAATCAGCAATCAGCAATGCCAAGAAACACTTTTAGAGTCTTACGATTTCAATGTTCGATTGTCGTTTGTTAGTAAAATGTTTGATGTTTCGGATGTTCCTTCAGATTTCAATAATATTAATAATTTTTTTCCTAGTCCAAACCTACCGCAGGACGACGGGGATGGGAGCAGGTAATAAAAATTCTATTCTCAAAGTCGGTCTCTCCAACTAAGTGCCATGGGCGAGTCGAAAGTGCTTTTAATGCATATGATGAAAAACGTAATATAAATGACATATGCATTATGTCGCACTGAACGCACTTAAAAGTTGTCTGCTTTAACTTTTATTCTCCGTCAATTACTTGTGATCTGATAGTCTGAAAGTCTAGTCCAGGGATTCTCAACTTCAAGTAGTTAAGGGGTATCATTTAGATTATTTCTTTTGAGGCCTGTGCACTTAAAAAGTAAGAAGAATTCTCCTTTATGAAGATGATATCCTATCATAATATCTACTCAGTTGGCCTCTTTCAGTTGTAGAGTGACTATGGTCTATCTCGAATAGCTGCCTGGTCGTGCGGTTTGCGCGCTGGACTGTCGTTCAGATTTATCGACGGTCGAGGGTTCAAACCTTGCCCGCTACCATTCCCCGTCGTCCTGCGGGAGGTTTGGACTAGGAAGTAAACTATCTTCAACTCTGAAGGAACATCCGAAATATGTAAAACAAAACATTTTTTTACTTTTTCGCGTGGCTGTGGAGCCCTATCTAGGAGAGACACTCCCGTCCACAAATATCTCAGTTTAAGGTGGCTTTCGCTTTGGTGGTTGTGGAGCTGGCCATTTTTCACATGGTACGTTTTTCTTCCAGAGCTGAGGCCCATGTTTTTTCGCTGTCCATAGCTTTCTCTTTCCATCTAGTGCGGTCTAGAGCTATGTCTATCCAATGGTCAGTATCGATGTTCACTAATTTGAGGTCCCGTTTTATTACATCCACGTAAGGTGGGGGCGAACAGTTTTTCTTGAGCCCGACGCGAGTTGTCCTAGAAAATGACTTTCGGGATACGGTTGTCCTCCATCCGGCTAACATGTCCGAGCCAGCACAGGCGGCGTTGCATGAGGACTGTAAGGATACTGTGAAAACCTGTTCACGCGACGATTTCAGTGTTGCACACTCTTTCTTTCCATATGATTTTCTAGATCCTTCGAAGACATCGCAAATGGAATGAGTTTAGTTTTCTCCTTTGCTTTGCCATTAATAACTAATGAATAATAGATTTTTAAGAATGGAACATTTTATACCCTGACCCCATCCCCACACCCCCTTAAAAATAATCATGGTTAAGCGCATGTAGAAATAAATCTACCGAAGCGCATATAAAATTCGAATGATATGCCTATAGATCCAGACTTAAAAGACAATGAGTGATATGCCTCTAGATCCAGACTTAAAGACAGTGAATGATATGCCTATAGATCCAGACTTAAAAGACAGTGAATGATATGCCTATAGATCCAGACTTAAAAGACAATGAATGATATGCCTATAGATCCAGACTTAAAAGACAATGAATGATATGCCTATAGATCCAGACTTAAAACACAATGAATGATGTGCCTATAGATCCAGACTTAAAGACAGTGAATGATATGCCTATAGATCCAGACTTAAAAGACAATGAATGATATGCCTTTAGATCCCAACTCAAAAGACAATGAATGATATGCCTATAGATCCAGACTTAAAAGACAATGAATGATATGCTTATAGATCCCGACTTAAAAGATAATGAATGATATGCTCATAGATCCAGACTTAAAAGACAATGAATGATATGCCTATAGATCCAGACGTAAAAGACAATGAATGATATGCCTATAGATCCAGATTAAAAGACAATGATATGCCCATAGATCCAGACTTAAAAGACATTGAATGATTTGCCCATAGATCCAGACTTAAAACACAATGAATGATATGCCCATAGATCCAGACTTAAAGACAGTGAATGATATGCCTATAGATCCAGACTTAAAAGACAATGAATGATATGCCTATAGATCCCGACTCAAAAGACAATGAATGACATGCTCATAGATCCCGACTTAAAAGATAATGAATGATATGCCCATAGATCCAGACTTAAAAGACAATGAATGATATGCCTATAGATCCAGACGTAAAAGACAATGAATGATATGCCTATAGATCCAGACTTAAAAGACAATGATATGCCCATAGATCCAGACTTAAAAGACATTGAATGATATGCTTATAGATAGAGACTTAAAACACAATGAATGATATTCCTATAAATCCAGACTTAAAAGACAATGAATGATATTTCGATAGACCTAGACTTAAAAGACAGTGTGTAAAATATACAAACGCATTAAACTCATTGATGTAGACATGCGGGAATACCCGTTGAAGCACTTGTGTTCAGGACGGAGGAATGTCTAGTCCTCTAGACCAAATGTAATTGTAAATATTAGTACATTTTGAAAGATCATAAAGGTCAACAAGAGATTTTCTTGTGTTGCCCATGGAAGCTCCTCTCTGTCGGCATGTCTAAACAGCTGTTACAAAGAAATGTTTTTAATGCATTCCTATTACTACTAGTATGAATATTACCATATATCAAAATGCTCGTGGTCACGTGACTCAACCATTCTTTAATCTTCGAAATCGAAGACATTGTCGTTCTTGTTTAAACAACAAGATATTCATCGGATTCATTTTGAAATAGCTCTGAGAATCAGCTTGTATTTTTCCTCCAAAGATATACATAAACTGTCAAATTTCTTTAAAAAAAATGTATAGGCCGTTTTCGAGATCCTTGTCTAGGTTCTAGGTTTCGCTCATGATGAAGCTTGCAAGCTGAAAATTATAAAATATGAAATAGTATCGATTGCAAAAAATTAAAAAAATACGTTATCTGTAATAAATTAGAAATTCATAATGTGGTGCTTGAGACATGCTAGGTTGAGAATCACTGGTCTGTGCTGTTGTTTACAGTTCGTTTTTTTTTGTTCCCTTCAGTATACTGAGTTCTCCAATGCAGGAACGTGGCAAATTAAAAAGTCAAATCGCTAAACGAAGCTTAATGACAGAACAAATATAAATCTTTGACTTTCCACGTCACTCTTTTTGTCTAGCATCTTATATGGATTCCTACGTATGATATGATACATTTATAAATCAAACGTTTCGATTCGCAGGTTTTAAATCATACGCCTCAAATCATTGGATCATGTTGAAACTTTGCGCAATCATTCATTGGCGTCAAAAAATTAGACATGAATCAATAAAAAAAAAAAATAACCAATTAGTCAATTAATTACTGCTAACTAATTATTTTGATTTATACCAATCAGTGAAATTAATTCTTCAGTATTTACAAGTACGGCTAAATATGTAGGATTTCATCCCCTTTGATAATTAAACACGCTATTTCTCCCACACCCATTCTCGTATCAAGTTGAAATTTTTATAGTTTTTTTTCTTTTACGTAAAAAATGAATAAAAAATTAACAATTAGTCAATTTATTATTGGCAATTAATTATTTTGTTGGATATCAAATAAGAGAAATTACTTCTACATGATTAAAACTTATAGTTATAAGTGTGGATTTATTTTCCATAGGATAAGCTTTGCCTTGAAAATGGATTTTTTATATTTTGTTTGTTAAATCATAGGTTTACGTTTCAATCCTACGTTTCAATCCTACGTTGCAAATCATACTTTTACATTTCAAATCATACTTTTACATTTCAAATCATACTTGTACATTTCAAATCATACTTGTACGTTTCAAATCATAATTTTACGTTTCAAATCATAATTTTACGTTTCAAATCATAATTTTACGTTTCAAATCATAATTTTACGTTTCAAATCATACTTGTAACTCTAAGCCCATGGAAGCTGCCCTCCGTCGGCATGTCTAAACATCTGTTCCAAGCAATGGTTGTTTAATGCATCCCTATTACTGCTGTAGAAGACAGACGTAGAGCGCGAAACGGATTTCTAAATCGACCACCAGCGGACATTGGCCATGCCTGCGCTAGATGTGTCAAAATATGTAGGTCACAGTTGGAGCTGCGTAGCCACGGGAAATACTGCATTCGTTTTTAATCTTCGGACTCGAAGACAAGCCTTATTATTACTATTATTACCGATATCACCATATATCGAAACGCTCGTGGTCACTTGAGATACTGAATTCATCTTTAATCTTCGAAATCGAAGGGATTGTCTCCCTTGTTTGGCGTTTCAACACATTCTTAAAGCAAGAGTTTATATTGTCCAGCTTCAACAAGATATTTTTTGTATTTATTTTGAAATAGTTCAGAAAATCTACATGTCCTTTCATATCACTGAGCTCCAGACGCGTGCCGTAGGATGGAGTACCAGTCATGGGGTCTGCGGGGAGGGATGTAAGCTTCCACAGCGTGGTCAGCGACATCATTTTCTACAATGTCAGCATCCTTAACGCCTACGTTTGTATCTTCTAATACGTAGACCTAAATTGTTATTTAAGCAAGTCACGAATCAATCGGTTTTCATAATAATTTTGATAAGGAGATTTTCATTAATCTGAAAATATCACACGATTTTGTAAATAAAATAAGCGTAAAATGGTGTTAAAAATGGGAAACAATTTCTCCTTTTTCTTCGTTCTCATTTTAAATGTCGGAGGGTTCAGACCAGTAATCCTACACCTGAGATGAACCGCGCAGTGGTTTTCAGATCAGGCAGTTCAGATCAGTAATCCTACACCTGAGATGAACCGCGCAGCGGTTTTCAGATCAGGTAGTTCTCCGTATAGTATTTCTTCCACAGGAGGGTTTTGGGGAAAACAGTGAAACAAAAGTATGGTAGGCCTACAACTGCCACATTAAAACAGAAAAACAAACGTAGGCTTTGTTTTCTAAATGTAGGCCAATTCGGGAGCCATTCTCGTCTGCATCTGTAATCTAGATTTGATCTCAATTTTATGCCATATTTTATAATAATTTTTATGGCTTTCCGGCATTAGTTTTAAAGAACAATCACGATAGATTTAATTTAATTATAAGAAAACATAAGAAAAAACAACAGCAAAGATTATATAAGGGAAAGAACTTCACACTTGCAGCTCAAGGTTATATCTTTCCTTTTAAAAAGCTTATATCGACTCACTCGGTCTGTCTGTCTGGTAAAAGTTTTTACATGCTATTTCTCCCAATCTCGGATCAAGGTGAAATTTTGCGCAATTAATTCATTTACAGGAAAACATAAGTTTAAAAAAATTAGTTAATTAAGTATTGATAACTAATTATTTTGTTTGGTATCTCGAACAAGGTAAAGGACTTGTACTTGACTGAAAGGCTAGTATACGCTGCATTAGTCCCCTTTATAGGTCGTCGTCTTAATCTTATGTAACACAAACATGAAATAGGACAAAACTATAGAAGCAATAGATAACTATACAACCAAAAGCTCTTCACCAGCAGAGTGGTTACCGTGTTGGCTTGAGATGCCTGATAAGGCTTTAGCCCACGAGTTCGAATTTAAGTCGTTTCCCCATTTTTTGTTTTTTATAAATGCTTTTTTTAGTTAGTCTAGATATATTTCATTACATAACTGATTCAAACTAATCAATACAACTATGCTTTATATAAGCTTTGTTTATTCAAAGGTATTTTTTAAAGCTATATTTTGCTAGTTATGTTTATGCAATCAATGCATCCTTTTAAAACTTGAAAAAAGTGAAAAACTAAAGGAGCGGTGCAGTCTTTCACATGCCTACGCCATCACATCCGTGATCTACATGGTTGGACACATCCAGCGATGCCGATGTCTGCAGCAGGTCGTTTAGTTGTCTACTACTCGACGTCCATGACTGACCACAACACCAATACATTATATGTTCCCTTTATTTATATTTCAGAATTTCTCCACTTGCAGACCATTACCAAATGTAATCTTTGTATTTTATCTTGACGAAAACAATCACAGGGACAAGAAACCAATAAAAGGGGCATAACCACAGCTGGTATTTATAGAGACTACAGGTAGAGATACTTTTTAACATTGTTATATTTTGTTTATATCTTATTTCGATATTGTATGAAGACTGCATTATACATTTTGGAATGCATATTTTTAAAAAATTATTACTTTGTAATAAAAATTGTTTTGCTAGGAAAAGCTAATTTACAACATAGAAATATTGTTTATACACGTATTCAAGTAACATTATGTAATCATCAACAGATAGCCTCTTCATATTTAGTATTCAAAAACATTTGCACGCTTGTCATTAATTTATTTCAAGCCTAACAAAGATCGTTCATTTACTAGTTTTCAACATCGACTAATCATTTGGTCTGTCTAGCTCGATGACAGGTTGTATGAACCTGTAACTTGGCGACGCGTCATTAGTCTTCACAGGTTGCGATAGTGCAAATCAGTGTTCAGGCCCTCTAAGACGATTGGTCTCTCCCAAACGATTTACTGCGAATTGCGGGACGCCAGAATTATTCGGAAGGCTACCTTACCATAACAATGAAAAGAAATAATGCAAACGGCATCTA
This sequence comes from Biomphalaria pfeifferi, assembly GCA_030265305.1. Taxonomy (NCBI): domain Eukaryota; kingdom Metazoa; phylum Mollusca; class Gastropoda; family Planorbidae; genus Biomphalaria; species Biomphalaria pfeifferi. The sequence goes on from JASAOG010000029.1 coordinate 130,288, forward strand.
TGCTTTTGTTGTGTATGTTAAATATTAACTCCCTAAATAACGTATTATAAATATTGTCAGATATATAGTATGTCTAACCAATACTAAAGGAATATGGTAAACCTTAGTTTCCCCTTTCAGACCTTGAGATCTACAGGGCAGATAATATCGGGGTCATCTGTTTCTTAGGCAAACAAGAATGGTCTCATGTGGTCAGCACAACGATCAACCGCCTTTACTTCCCCCAACTAAAGTCAGGTTTCTTTAGTGATGGGTGGACTCAGGGGCGCCCTAAAAAATCACGAAATTCAAAATCACAGTCTTCACCGAGATTTGAACCGGGACTCAAGGTTCGGTATTCAAGTTCTTTACCACTAAGCCACCGCGCCCACTAAAAGTAATGCTCCCGTTTCGGAAGCGCAGATGATGTAAAAGTTATCAGTTTCCGTGTCCCACGGTTATCGATGGTGTAATGTGGCCAGCACAACGACCAACCACCTTAACCTTTCTCTCAACTAATGTCAGGTACCCATTAGAGCTGGCTGTACTCAGAAGCACCCTAAAGATCCCGAAATAAAAAATTCCCAGTCTTCACCAGGATTTAAACACCGGACCCTTTGGTTCGGAAGTCAAGCTCTTTACCACTCAGCCTCAGCGCCTCTATAATAGGGTATTGTTCTTGACGATTTTATGGACACCCTCTCTTTTACAGCCTCAAACTATTTGCAGAACAAATTTCTTGAAGCGAGTGATGTTTGTCTATATTAGGCTGTTATAATGAAACATTCAAATCTGTGAGTTTATTCGTAAAACAAGTAAAATATATATATATTTAAATACTTTCAAAAGCGTATATAATGGAAAGAACTGTACAATTACAGTCATATTTCTTCACATTGTTAGTTTTATTTTCATTTTTCTTTATAAAAGAAAATTATTTAATAACACAAATGTTTTAATTGATTCGTGTTTTGTCAGGGAAAGGAAATAGTTGTGCCAAGTTTCAACTGTATCCGAGAACGGGGAGTGGGAGACATAACGTGTAGAACTTTTGTGACAGACTGACAGACAAAGTGAGTTGATAAAATCTTTGTAGAAAAACAACAACGTTTCGCTGCTGAATACATAGATCCAGAACAATAGACAGAAGGGAAAATAGACTCCATTAATTCAGAGTAAGTGATTCTTATCAAAAAGTACAATCTATAATCAAAATGTCATTCCTTGTCTGTGTTTTACAGCAGATATTCTAAGATGTTTTTTAAATATTAATTGGTATCGTAGTAAAGTAAAGCTCCTCTTTCAGACCTTGCGATCTATAGAGCAGATGATGTTAGGGTCATTTCGTTGTTTTTTTGTACCAACGGTTAAAAAGCAGGGTGTCATGTGGCCAGCACAACGACCAACCGCCTTTACTTTTCCCCAACTCAAGTCAGAGTTGGGTAAACTCAGGGACGCCCTAAAAATCTAAAAACTCAAATTCCCAGTCTTCACCGAGATTCGAACCCAGGACCCCAGGTTCAGAAGCCAAGCACTTAACCACTCAGCCACTTCATATTGTAATGAAAGTTTATTTTATTTTTTATTTTTAAGACAATAGATAGATATTCTATCGCTTCCACTTTGTGACAGTAGTTGGTTGGTCTATTCCTACCACTTTGTTACAGTAGATGGGGTTGTCTGTTCATACCACTTTGTGACAGTAGATGAGTGGGCTGTTCCTACCACTTTGTGACATTAGATGGGTGGTCTACTTAGCTCTCCTTAGCTACTATGCTGGGCCGCAATCTTAACTCATAGCTTTAAAGAACCATAGGTTAGCTGCAGCTCTCTTGTTTCACATCTTATTGTCACGTGGTGTCACGCGTCAAGGTCTCAAAAGAAGTGAAAACAGGGAGTTTACCACAATGGATTCTCGAGAATTTAAGTTTTTACATAGAATAATATGTAGAGGAGTTCATTGTATAGGAAAAGATTATATATTCTTTCAGCTACGAGAATCATTTTCAATTTGAAAACCTAGATGTAGAGAAGATAATCTTGTTTTCAGTGTTCACAAATCAGTCGGTTCAGTCAATAAGTTTGAAGTTTCATGTTAAGTTTAGTTTTGTGAATTTATTATCAAATTTGGAATATAATGTGTATAACTGTTTGATATATAGTGTGTGCAGGACCGACCTTAGGTAATTGGAGGCCCTAGGCCAATGGTATAGGGTGGCCCCAAATAAAACAGAAAAACAAAATAAGAGGATTGAGGATTAAAATTATTTCACTTCGTAAAAAGTAATTTCGAAATTACTTCAAGTAAATTAGTATCTCTTGCATACTTTGGACTTTTAATTTCTTACAATAACAAAACTTATGAACCATGTACTCCCATAGCAAACTCTTATCTTTCTTTTTCTTGCGGAAAACTAATATTGTATTATTGAACTTATACAAACAGCTAATATAATTAGAAGGCCGCCTGGTCGTGCGGTATGCGCTCTGGACTGTCGTTCCTTCGTCTCAATGGTCCCGAGTACATTTTGTTTAGTACCCGCTGCCACCCCCCGTCGACCTGTGGAAGGTTTTTGGCTAGGAAGTACAGTATCGTCCACTATAAAGGAACATCCGAAACATGTCAAATATTTTAGAACAATAAATTAGACCTAATGCCAAGTAATCAACAAATGTAAAAACTTAAAGGACCGTTTTCTATGACACACACAATTTGTAGGATCTCGATATGTTCATTCCATTTCAAAGAGACACAATCTTCGTTTATTTCTTTGTGTCTGTGGTAATACAATCCCATCCAATTAAGTGCGCCCGTTCCATTGGCATTTCCACTTTGACAAACACAACTTCGAGAAAGAATTTGATTGCTCTTTTAATCAGCTGTAATAAATCCACGAACATTTATCTAATTACCACGCACGCTTCGAGGGACACATTCCATGGAATGGCCTATTGGCAATTTATATGTGATTTTTTTGTGATTTTTTTACTCCATTTTTTTTTTAATTTTTGCTTTGTTTTTAGAAGTGGCGGAGCTTAACTTTTTAAATTTTGTTAATGAGGTTAAGAGGAGGAGGAGGGGTCAATGGAGATACTAAATGTAGCGAAATGTATGTAATCAAATGTACAGCATTTTAAAAAAATGGTAGAAATAAGAAGAAAAAAAAGTTCAACATCAGATCGTTGACTTGTAGCACCAAACTGCTGGTAGCAACATTTACTTGAAGAGAATTAGTTATTTTGTGGTAGAGCTACTAGACGTCCGTCAAAAGAATGACAAACCTTTCTATTTGGAGTCATGTCTTCCTTTTGGCAGGCTTGGTGGTTGGTCCTAAATTGTGAAAATGTCCTGCTTTGTGCACTTTAAATAAAACAACAAAACTGCCTGCACTTAAGCACTCCCTCTTTTTTTTTTTTTGTATACTTGTATATGTTACGTTTAATTGGAACTGCCTGCTTTAACTCGTCCGCCCAAACCGAGACCAAGCGTCATAGTAGGCCTGAACACTGGCTTGCAACGTTGCAACCTGTGGGGAGTTTAGACCAATAGCGTGTTGCCACGTCACATACCTGTATGTCTCCACAGCCCACAGGTTGTGATGTCGCAGGCCTTCAATAACGATTGGTCCTGTCCAGACACACGTCACTTCTGGTCTGTGAACTCTGTATCACTCCCACGTCCCCTTTTTATTTCGCCCCGCTGCTCAAAACCCTTGAATGTAATTTTCACGGCCCGCTTTATAACGCTATCTCTCCCAAACACATAATATTTGCTAGAGAATTCCATGACCAATATCACTGACTTTTCAAAATGGCAGCCTTAATTTTATATAGCAGTTGTTCAGACTTTTACAATTATCTGCAATCACTCACCCTTCGGAATCGAAGACATTTCCATTTTGTGCACTCATCAGATAAAATCAAATAATGAATTACTTTAATTTATTTTTTGTCCTCTTTTTTTAAGGGCCAGATGATGTAAAAGTCATCTGTTTCTGTGACCCACGATTTACAAAAAAAACAACAACCAAAAACGACCAACCGCCCTTAATTTTGATGGGACGCACTAAGGTTGCATTTTTTTTCTCTAGTCTTAAAAAGGCCATTTTTTTATTATTTGACTCGTTCCTGTCTTGTTTTGTTTTGTTTTCTATTTATTTTTTTTTCATTATTACTTAAAACCATAAAACCCACTAATCAGAGTCTTTGAGCAAAATTATCCTTACAGAATGTACAAAGCATCACTGAGGAAGATTCTTTTTATAAATTTTGAGACTGTTGTGATCTAGCAAAAGTGACTTTTAAAAGGTTAGAATCGATTGAAAATTGAATGCTTCTGGTTAACACTAAAGTATTGAAATCATTAACTCGGATTCTGAACCATAGAAGACAAGGCATACCAGTCGACTTACAGTTCCACATGTTCATCATGCGTTCTTTAGTTACGACTGACCCCTCCCCACCCCCCCGTGAAAATAATAGAATGGAAACTTCTAGATTTTAAGGAGTCAATGCTAGTGAGCGGGCCCGGTCGTTAAGACAGAGGAGGGGGCATAATTATCAATACCTGAATCATCCTTTATTTATGGATACCCTTGTGAAAGGTTTTTGGGTAGTCTTCTTTAGGCTACAATGGCCGGGGTTGAATAGTGCAAGCAGGTCGGTCTCTAGTACCTATTCTCAACACAATTATTGTATACTTTTAAGTTACCACTGACTGGCTCACATATTCATTGATCTTGATATTCTCTAAAATTTCATATTTTTTAAGTTAAAGCAATTTTTTTTCTTTCTCCTAGTCTTACTCATGACGTCATGTCCACTTCCTTTTAGACGCTGTCTTAATAAAAAAAAAAAAAAAAAAAAACAATCCTAGTAGTATTATGATAGATACAGAGCAGTGGTTCTCAACCTTTTAAGCTCGGCGACCCCTTTTTACAATCCCCCACTCTGCCGCGAACACCCCCCCCCCAAACACAAACACACATACAGAAGAGTAGGCAATAACAATCCATAATTTCGCTGGTATTAGGCGACCCCTGGCAAATCCTCAATCGACCCCCAAAGGGGGTCGCGACCCACAGGTTGAGAGACCCCTGATCTAGAGTCTTTCGTATTAAAGAGAGAGAGAGAGAGAGAGTAAGGATTGGTTCTTTGTAACATTGAAAAAAAAACAAAAAAAAAACAGCGAATCCTAATAGCATTGCAAAGATAAATGTAATCTCTTGTCATTTCGCTACATTCGAAAGGGATAAAAATAAATAATTACAATTAATAAAATCAAAATGATATTTATTTGTATTTTGTCAGAACAAAAGACCAAAATAAATGTAGAGAGGGGGAACGGGAATGTGTACGAAGGACTCACTTTTTGTTGTCGGCCATGGGGGGGGGGGGGGGGGGGGGGGATACGTTAAGGAGTGCCAGTAAAATTAAAGGGCTCAAAATATGAGAGCGTGTATGTGTCGGGGCGTATTTTATGAAGTCAAAAGTCTATGTGGGAGAAATTACAAAACGCAGGTTAAAAACAAAAAAAAAAACAAAATGGGGGTTCCTGAGATCGATGGAGAGAGAGAGAGAGAGTGAGGTATAGAAAGAGCGGGCTGTGAAATTTCATTGTGACAGATACACTTCACGACTAAATAGTATGTTAGGTTAATAGTTAAAATGTGGCCCGTTTTTATAACAAAAAAAAAAGACTGGGATGTTCCGACCTAAATACGCAATGTATAAAAAAAAGAAGAGCTCAACTAGAGCAGTGGGTGTAATGCTAATTAGTATGCGCGGTAGTTATTTGCCAGATTAGCAAATAGTAATTTGTCTATTTACTTATCTACGAAGTCTGCTCCGAAAGTGAAACTTTTGGTTATTTTATACCCCATTTAAATAGTTTTTTTCAGCTTTGAATAGAATTGAATATTTTTTTTATAATAAAAATAGCTATATCTTAACTTCTAAGATGTAGCCCTGTTTTGTTAAGATTAGCCAAATTACTATTTATCTTTATAATATAAAGCACAAAGTAAGGCGTGTGTATGTTGGAAGCGTGGTTGAGAGGCTAAGTGCGCTTTAACTTGACTTTTCTTGGCTACCACGAGGTTCGACACCTGACTCGGGCAGGGTTGTGTTTACTGAGTGCCTAAAGGCAGCACGGAAAACCAACTCATATATACCCCCTCCCCCCCCCCCTCACTGGTCCACAAATGAGATTGGACCAAAGCGCATGCTATAAGCATGAAAGTAGCGCTATATAAAAGCTATAAAGCTAATGTCTCGAATAGAAATCAAAATCGTTAATCCAATCTTGATAAAACTTGGCATAAATGTTCCTTGGGTACTAACTGGAACCGTAACGTATGTAAAGTAGCCCTAAAACAAACTTAAGACCCTCAAAAAAAAGTTGTCCAACTCTATGAATGTATCACTATGTCATGATATGTTTACATGAGACAAGACAGAAAGGCCACTCATGCGCAAAGATTAAAATCTCTCGAACTTTAGATAATTTACATAAATGATCTACTAAATTGCATTAGTTCAGCAACAAAAGTCAGATTATTTGCAGAAGATTGTATAATATATAAAGAACAATAAAAACAACACAAGACACAGGAATTTTACAAAGAGAATTATATGAATTACAAAATTTGGAATCAAATTGGAACATGTCTTTCCACACAGAAAAATGTCAGTTGTTAAAAATAACAAAAAAAAACAAAAAAAACAAACCTAAAACAAATTAATTCCACTTATCTTATTCATGGTGAACACAGACTAAAAACGAAAAGTACATTGGGCAAACCAATTTTTACATTTGACTAGAGTAACACCTTTAGTAAAATCACTAAATTTAGAAAGCCTTCAGGACAGAAGACTCAAAAGTAAAGTAGCAATTATACATAAAACACTGAACCATAATCTTCAAATACAAAAACAAAATTGAATAAAATACTCAGAAAGACACAAAGATAAAGATACACTCCTCGTCCCATATGCTAGGACAAATTTGTACAAATGCTCCTTCTTTTCTAGTGCTATTAGAGCATGGAATGAGTTGCCTGAGCTAGCCAGGAAAACCAGTGACTTAGCAGAATTTAGGTCATTGGTTAATATACATGACGCGTAGGATGTAATCATCTTCGTTTTTAAATTAACGTCTGTAATATATAAGATAAGATATAAGTATCAGATTATTAGATAATAATTATTAGATTATCAGATAAGATATAAGTATTATAAGATAAGATATAAGATTATTTTCAATTTACTTTTTTCTTTCAGATTTACTTATGCGCATTTAGACCTCTTAAAAACATAGCTACATATATACATTAGCCGTGTTGACAAACATGTTCCTTCATATCGCGTATCAAAAGGTCACGCGTGACATAACATTTCGCGATGTCTTCATCTACTCTTCGCAAAGATAAAGATAGTTTTTTACTTTAACACACGAACATACAAAATATAGTATATTTATTTCATTATTTTATAAAATTATCCTTCAAATTTTAGTTTCAAAAGCATTTCTACTCAAATACGTTCGCTATAAATGTGAATGGCTTTAGCCGTGATGACATACATTTTCATTCCTGATATTGCTCGACGTGTACTGTTTTCGTTGGATCTAGGTCAACACAAGCTCAAAGTGTTTAGTCATTAACAAGGCTAAACGTTTTTAGTTATTGACTAGACTACAATCGCATTCAAATTTTTTAGATTGTAGGTTTAGATCTACATAAAATTAAACTAACAATGTTATATTAACAATTACATTCACTGTTCAATTTAATTAATAAAATACATTTTATCGCTTTTTTGTCATGTACGGTATTCACCAAGGCAACGCGTCTTGAAGTCGATAACTTGCAGAGCTAAAAAATTAAAAATAGATGTTGACTTTTGACTAATAAATTAAATAATGAAACTCTATTTTGCGTTATTTTAAAATTTAAATCATTGAGAGCTCAATATTTACTCTTAAATATATATATAATTTTTGACTATACTTTTAATTAAGAAGACACATAAAAACAAGATTACAAAGACAGTTTGTGTGGAAACACAACTCAAAATTAGCCCCCGAAGTGGTCCACCCAGGCAGGCTTCAATATTTTCAGAAAGAACATCCAAATGAAATTATATCAAAGACAAATGAGAGATAAGAATGGAGAAAGAAGGTTGACAGATCTTGTGTAGTGCCCCAACGGTTTTAAAAATTAGATTTTTCGCTTTCAGAAAAAAGCAGAACTTTGAATGGTCTAAAATATTGTGATGTCGGATTTTCAATATCTTTTGTAGTTTACGAGATCTAAACGGGAAAGACGGACAGACATTTCGCACAAAACTAATAGCGTCTTTTCCCCTTTCGGGGGCCGCTAAAAATAGATCTAAAACCTACTCTTATTTCATTGATTCTAGACTCTAGATGTAATAAACTATTTTCTTTTAATTTGGAGTCTAGAAGTCTTATATTTCTAAAGATAACTGTTCACTTTCAGACTTTAGTTTATTCAATAATTTATAACACGTAAAACAAGACAGATATCTTTACTAATTATAGATCTACACTATTCTACAGAAAAGATTTCAACTTCTATTGGTAAGGACTATTAGTCTACATAGAGCTTACATAACTGAAACAACAAAAAAACAACAACAAACTAGTTCTAGACTCTAGATCTGTATATAATCATTCTCCACTTTACTCTCCATGTTACTAAATCTAGATCTACTTCTTTTCTAAATCAGATGTATACACAATTTCAAACGGAATTGTGTACATGCTATTTGTAGAAATAAAAACGCTGTGCAAAGCCGGGTAAAATTAAGGCCAGTTTTTAATATAAATCTCAGTTTAATCTAACAGTTACTTCATTGTCTCCTAAGACAAGAAGTTGTCCCAGATGAAATATTTCCAGGCTGCTACGAAGAGGCACCAGAGTTGGACCTTAAGAAGACATTCCTGGGTCTCAGATAAAGGGTTAATACGCATCATGGTCCATCTCTCGATCAGGCTGCCACAGGATATTTATGCAATCGCAGGTTCTTTGAGAAAATAACCCTTAGTGTTTTCCCTTGAGGTTTATACTTCAAGCCTCAGCCTTGCAAGTCATTGGATGTTTGAAATTTGGTTTTCTATAGTTATTAAGTTTTGTTTGGTGTAATGCACAAATTGTAACACAAATTTCCTTATGGATAATAAATATTGTTATAATAATAATAATAATATTAATTGCTTTACTAAGCTGACGAGATCACCTCTGTATTCTTTTTCAAATGGTACTGTTTTCTCTCGGGCTCGACTTTCCTAGGGGAAAGTAAAAACGGTTGGTCGTTTTGCTGGTCACATGACACCCTGCTCGTTAACCGTTGGCTAACAAAACAGATGACCTTGAAATAAAATGCCCTATAGATCGCAGGGGAACTTTACTTGTAATTTCCCCAACTAAAGTCATGTACCCTTTAGAGATGGGAGCCCACAAGGGCCCTAAAATACCTTTAAAAAAAAAACAAAGGATATATATAGGTCACATTTACAGCCTCATTTCTCAATTCGTTATGATTTATTTCCCTTTTTGATTCCAAACAAAATAATTAATCACCGAGTAATTGATTAATTTTTTGATGGATTCATGTTTTGTTGGCTACAAAAATAATTGTGTAAAGTTTCAACTTAAGCCGAGAAACGTAAGCTGTAGAAATAACGTTTACTAAGTTGTACTAGACAGACAGACAGACAGACGGACGGACGGAGCGAGTTGAAAAAAACACTTTATTAAAGTAGAATTACATCTTCAGACACCTGTCATTGAGACTTATTAAAGTGAGGATTAAACATCCCCGTAACAATAAAAATACCTTTTTTTTTTCATCTTTTAAAATAACCACCCCCGCTTCCTAACACCACCGCCCCCTCAGGCCCCTATGTCAACGCTCCCTCAAAACATGTTCCCACGCACCAACACTTTAAAATGTACCCGCGTTGCGCCACCCCACCCACCCCAACTCTCTCTCTCTCTCTCTCTCTCTCTCTCTCTCTCTCTCTCTCTCTCTCTCTCTCTCTCTCTAGGGACAGACTTATCGCAGTCAGAAAAGTCCAAAAGACCTGCCCACGCGAGGGAGGCCAGGAGTTCAGGGAATCCTCTTTTCATTCCGTCAAGCGATTAGAAGGAGGCTAGTTTCATCAACAACACCGCCCCGGCGGCGTACGTGAAATAGAGGTAGGTGATGAGCGAGGTGGCCAGGGAAAGTGGTAGGGAAAGCTGAGTGAGGAAAGCGTACTCTTGGGGAAATGAAGGGGAAACAATCACGTTTAGAATTGAAGGATTAACTATCAAATCGTAGAAAAAAATGTGTAGATGATATATTGGTTACTGGCCCTTAAAATAAAAGCTAAGCAAAATTGCTAGGACTTAAGTTATACATCAATGTTATGTTTTAAACGTTTCGGGCGTTCCTTCAATAACAACAATAACCGCGCCTTAGCCCCAACCACCTGATGGACGGCAGAGGGAGGGGTTCGATCCCAAGACCATCGTAATGTACCGTATTAAATACGTATATACTAATTATAGCTCTTACCTAGCGATACTTTAACACTTATAGCATGTTCAGAGTGCTATGGTCCAATCTCAGTTATGGACTGGTGGGGGTGGGGGAGGAAGGGGGTATCTCGGAGAAGGTTTTCCGTGCTGCATTTAGTCAAAACTCGAGCCCCCTTCTTAGGTGGCCAAAGCCGAGCCAAGTTCACATAGCCCCTCGACCACGCTTCCCACTATCAATAGTAAGTTATTTCAAAAGTGTCAATATTAGATTTACGTAGGACTCTGACAATATGCCCATCTTTGTATGCACATATTATTTCTCCTTAATCTTCACTTACACTCAAATCTATTAAACAGTTGGGGCACTCCACCTTATCTGCCCCCAGTAAGCGATATAAAGATAAACTCGGGCGTCATTCAGCCCTCACTGGCATAGGAAAGTAGCTGGCAGCAGTTGGACTCTGAAAAAAAGACAGGTAGAGAGCTCTCCCAACGTCTGCGTGACACACATTTGAAACACAAAGAAAAGCCATTGAAGACAGGCGCAGAAGACGGAAAGAAAGCTTAAACAGACATCCGGCGGACAACAGCTTTGTCTGCAAGAGATGCGGAAGAATATGCAAGTCGCAACTGGGTTTGCGTTGTCATGTGAAACACTGCACTCATCCTTAATCTTTAAAATCGAAAAAGTTGCCACAATTTTAGTACATTGTAAGTATTTTACTTCAGCTTGTTTTTTTTTAATGGTGAAATATGTGCTAGTGTTTTCCATAAAATCGGACAACCTAGCATTAGATTTATCAAGAAGTAAGCCATTGCGCATGCGTATTGTTGCCATAGCGACAAATAAACACATTGCAATAAATAAAGACTTGATCTTATGCATCGAAAGTTTCGTGTTCCACCAAGTCACGTGGCAAACAGATTATATCCGTCAATCCTTTCTCTTTTATAATGCATGATCTCAAACCCACGATCACCATATCCTTTGACTCCTCATCTTTCAGTTAGAATATTCTTACTCAGTCTATACATGGTCTTTCAATATAGATCTTGTTGGTAAACTTAGCCAACAGATTTTTCATTACAGTTGTCAGTACACAGCCAATACATCTTTCATTACAGTTGTCAGTACACAGCCAACACATGTTTCATTACAGTTGTCTGTACACAGTCAACCTACATTTCAGCACCGTTGTCAGTACACAGCCAACACATCATTAATCGAAGTTGTCAGTACACAGCCAACACATCTTTCAGCACAGTTGTAAGTAAACAGCTGACATATCTTTCATCACAGATGTCAATACACAGCCAACACATCTTTTATAAAGTTGTCAGTACACAGTCAACACATCTTACGGCATAGTTGTCAGTACACAGCTAACACATCTATCAGCACAGATGTCAGTACATAGCCAACACATCTTTCAGCACAGATGTCAGTACACAGCCAACACATCTTTTATTACAGATGTCTGTAGACAGCCAACACATCTTTCAGCACAAATGTCAGTACAGAGCCAACACATCTTTCAGCACAGTTGTGAGTACACAGGTAACACATCTTTCATTACAGATGTCAATACACAGCCAACACATCTTTTATCACAGATGTCAGTACTCAGCCAACCAGGGCCGGTCCTACAGGTTGCGGGGCCCTATGCGAAACGGATTCCTCGGGGCCTAATTTGGTTTGTGATAAGGATAATAAGTGAAAATTAAGTTTTTGTTCTAGAAAATAAATTCGTCTTTGCATTTTATTCATACTTTACTAGGTACAAAATCACTGTCAAATTAACTTTATGAGCCATCTACAGTAGATAGTAGTTTTTGCAAAAAACAAAAAATCAGATAAACATTCAGATCTGCCTTTTGTTGTTTTTTTCAAAGAGGTCGAGATAGATTTAGACCTATATTTGTATGCCAGTGACTGTTAACGTAAATTAAGTATTTGAACTTCTTTTTTTTTGGTGAAAATTCACCTTATTATTACATTTTTAGTAAAGCTGACAATGCCGGGTTTTTTTTTTTAAATCGCGACTAGGATTGGTGTTTTCCATATTGAATGACATACCGAAATGACTATTTAGTCTGTTTTTAAGGAGATTTGCATCAGTTTTCACAAGATTTTAATAATTTCGGGAGATTTTTCATGCCTTTTTCGTATAATTTTACAAATGCAGGAGAATTCCAGGCACCCTTTAATAATAAGTTGAAATGGTTTAATTTAATAATTTACACCTAGAGTTCGCAACGTGCGAGGCCTATAAAAGTGCGGGGCCCCTCTTCGGCCGCATAGGTTGCAGTGGCCTAAGATCGACCCTTCAGCCAACAGATCTTTCAGCACAGATGTCAGTACACAGCCAACACATCTTTCAGCACAGATGTCAGTATTATTATAAATATTACTTTTGAGTATTGCGTCTTCCGTGCCATTGCTCTTAATAATAATTACGAAAAAAAAAAGAATGAAATTCAACCAACATTTCTTTTTAACAATGATAACAAAAATATCCTAAAACAAAATGCAGTGCAATATAATTTCATTGTAAACAAAATGTTTTCAATGCATAAATGACATTGACATGTACAACGAATCGGACGGGGCTTGTTCAAAAAAGAAAAAAGTTGTAAGAGGGAGGAATAGAATATTGTCACTTATTACTGAGTCCAGTAGAACAGTCGTCGGAGACTTAAATCCTTCAAGTTCTGAAAACGGAAAGGGGCATCACTCAGTTTCTCTTCCTTTGCAGTACCAGCTTCCGGACTGAGCCTTGGGTCAAGAGGCTTTCAAAGAGGGATCGGGGAAGTGAGGAGTGGGTAGAGGAATTAGAGGGAATATGGGATGTCTCACTTCCGGCAGACGTTTTATTTTTGCCGTCTGCAGTAAGACAGCGCTGCCGTGGAGAGTTTTTTTTTTAGAGCACTGCTGGCAGATGTAAAGTTGGTCGGTGAGTCAAGGGCTATTATAGAAGTCTCCTGGTACCGTAGTGACTATGTTAAAGGTTCTAAGAAATGGCAACCTCATTTGGTCCGATTGTCGGCTGACTTTGCGATTCTCGTCAGTAGCGTGATAAATAAACAGAAGCGTAGGGCCACTCTATATTCTATAAAATTACAAAGGGTTGTGGCTTACAGAGTGTGAAATAGATTTTTTTAAAAATACGTATAAGAAGGCTAATTTGTCTAGTTTGAGTAAATAGAATTTTTGTTACTGTAGTTACATATAAAAATATCGATTTTTTGTGTTTAAGCTTAAGTGGTAAAATAATGTACAGATTACAAAAATAAATTATTTCTCTTAATATCTCTCCATTTAAAATTCGTTTTTTTCATGTCTCTTTCTAAGAGAGTTATCTGCTGCTAGCCTTGCAAACAAAAATTAGGTCAGCGAACTTTTGAAAGTTACGATGTTAGTAGCTATCATGTGCTTCAGAAATAAAGACAAGGCCTTAGATCACGCTCAATAGCAAGAATTACCAAATGTTTCAATCTATCTAGTTAATTGTTGACCTAAAGTAATTGTTTATTAGTTTGAGGCGCGAGAAGCTTCTTTCACCAGACTCCACAAGCACGGGTATTGCATAATGCCGTTTTTTTTTATATCATGCGTAGGATTAGCGTTTTCCATATTGAATGACACTCCAAAATGACAATTTTTGTCTATATTTCAGGAGATTATTATGAGTTTTTAAAAAAATTTTAATACTTTCCGAAGATTTCATGGACTTTTTCGTATATTTTGCAAGTTCATGAGATTTCCAGGAGCTCCTGGTAAATCAGGCGGCCGCGGGAAATCTTTTATGAGTTATAAAAAGGTTTAATTTAATTATTTGCACCTAGAATTAGCGCGGATCCTTTGAAAGTGTGTGGCCCACTCTGGTCGCATAGGTTGCAGTGGCCTAAGGTCGGCCCTGCAAAATAGCGGCGTATGCTACGCCGTGGGTCAACTAGTTTTATTTATTTTAGTTGTCTTAACACTTTACTTTGTATGTTAAGTTAGTGGTGTTACTGGAGGGGGGAGATTCGGACCGCCCCGGGTGACACCCATCCTAGAGACGCCAATGTGTTGAGTCCCTGAAGCTTTTTTCTGTAATTCAGTGGCATACGTAGGTCCGGGTTCGGGAACCAGATTTTAGCCGCCGCTCCCTGTCACAGCATTGTTTGAAAATCACTGTGAATGTTCACTAAGAACACTTAGTTTTCATGTTTCACATGGAATTCAAAGTCTCGACCAAGTCTCGTTATAATATCGGTCAACTCTCGTTTTGAATCTCCCCACGTGGTCAGACATCAGCAGCTACTCTGGTCCTAGGAGAGAAAGAACGTATGATTTATATTGTTTAAAAGCATTACTGAATGTTGTCATTAAGTGTACTAGATATATTCCATTGGATCTGACAAGTGATTTTTGAAGTATTGTTCATTGCCTTATGGCTGGATTTGCCAGTGTGTTATTATTTTACACTCAATAAATATATTGTCTGCCTATCAGTGAGTCAATCAGTGCTTTCTAATATATGTCGTACTACTTAAGTTATAATATCTATTCGACATCCGCATTTGCAGAAAGGAATACAAAACCAAGGAGAAAGGATAACATTTGTATCTACACCTAAGCTAATAACGCCAGTAACACACTTAAAGGCATTACTCCCCCCCCCCCCCTCTTGTAAGTCGAATGTGACTAAACCCAAATGGATTAAAACTGTATCTTATACTAAGGAGAACAGAGACAATGTCCTGATTGAATGGTTCTTTGATGATTGGTGTCTTTACACCAACTTCACAGAAGACAAAAAGAGCCAGTATGATTATCCAACTCAGTAGAAAGTCAGTTGTGATCTTCTTTATTTTCTGGAATCTCTAAATAATACGTTGTAATATAAAGAGTCGATGTTCCCGAAAATCATACAAAACCTGTGGGTGGGGCTTTTTATTGAGAACCATGTAGACATTGATGATGGACAAAGAATTTTTTTTAGATATAGACACTATTGGCGAGAGTGCAAAGTTTACAATGTCCATTGAAGAACCAAAAATTCCTGTTTACTCATAGCATTAATTCATGAAACTTTTCTAGTTGATATGTACAATAATATTAAACATAGGAAAAAAAATTAACAACCAAAAAAAAAACAAAAAAAAACAACACATAATTTCATCAAGGTTACAAGGTTATACATACGGTATTTCATCGACAACCAATCTCGGGATCTCAGTTTATGTTTAAATTTTGCACAATTATTTCTAGTTACTGACAAAACAAGAACCAATTTTAAAAAATAGTCCACCAATTGGTAATTATTTTGTTTGATGTCAAACAAGGGAAAGAAATCGTACTTCACAGATGTGGTGGTCTAGGTTGAATTAGTCCCCTTGAGGAGGCCTGAGACCTTAGTTCGAATTCAACTCGTTCCGATCACGGAAATATTCACCTAAATACCCCCCTCCAACCCCTTCCCGACCATTTTCCCAACTGGTCCAGACAAGTGATAGGGTCATAGCGCATGGAGAAAGCTAAAAGCATGAAATTGCGCTAAACTAAAACGTTTGATAAAGATATTTCTAATCGCACAGATTTATCACTAGCAATACGCACCGGCTACGCTTGTTGCTTGGTCTCCAGGCTTTTATTGTTTATTAAGGCCGGCACGTCCCCTATTTTATTTTATTTTTTCATTTTAATAAACGGACCTCATTTTAACGATCAACCTAACAAACATTTTTAATTGGTATAACTCTTACAATGAAATTTCACGTCCACTCTCTTTTTCTCTCTCTTTCGCTCTCCCTCTCTCTTTTGCTCTCCCTTTCTCTTTCGCTCTCCCTCTCTCTTTCGCTCTCCCTCTCTCTTTCGCTCTCCCTCTCTCTTTCGCTCTCCCTCTCTCTTTCGCTCTCCCTCTCTCTTTCGCTCTCCCTCTCTCTTTCGCTCTCCCTCTCTCTTTCGCTCTCCCTCTCTCTTTCGCTCTCCCTCTCTCTTTCGCTCTTCCTCTCTCTTTCGCTCTCCCTCTCTCTTTCGCTCTCCCTCTCTCTTTCGCTCTCAGGAACCCATATTTTTTTTATTACCTGCGCATCGTCAATTCACCCACATCAACATTTGACTTGATTTAGAAAGACCCGCTTCATAATGCGCCCCAAACACACACGCGCTCTCATATTTTGGGCCCGATAATTTTAGTAGCAGTATACTTACCCGCTCTCTGTTGTTGTTTTTTTTACCCTATTACCTTTTCAGTGCACCAGATACGATCTCTTTATGACAAGTGCATCAATAATGCTTGTGCTATAGATTGTGTACCTTCTAGAAAACCAAGATACCAAAAACAGCAGGTTATCATCCATACCTGTTACGTAAAAATACTTATGATCCGCTGGCCAGAAACGTTCTGGAGTGAGGAACTGTGGCGAACAACAAAGCAGCAGCCCATTGAAGAAGATATCCCTCAGAGACGCTGGAGATGGATAGGCTATACCCTTCGCAAGCCAGCATCCAAAAAAAAATGCAAACCCTCACCTTGGACCTCCAACGCAAGAGGAAGAGGTGACTTCCAAGATATACAAGACGCCACGATTTGGAGGCAGATGCCAAGCGGCTGGATAGAACAAGAGGACTGTTCGATGGAGTAACCCTGAGCAGAAGAAGCTGCTTGATAGCCTATGCCCCAGACAGGCAGAGATTACATGACCTTCTACAACCTTTGTGCATGTTTTTCGCCATCTTTTAGCTTATTACATCATTTGTGCACCAGATACGATCTTGTTACATCATTTGTGCACCAGATACGAACTTATTGCATCAGGTGCACCAGTCACCACCTTTTTAAACCTTGTGCATTATCTATATAACATTGTTACATTTTGTGACGGCTACAAAGTTATATCTATTGAACCAGCTACGTTCCTACATGAATTCAACTTTTAAATAATTATTTTCCACATTCCGATGTATTTATTCATTTTAGCTCATTTTTTGTTTCACTATACTGATATGATTAAACTTCAATAACTTTTGTTGTATGTAATCAGGAATAATGCATGCTCTTTTTATGTAACACAAATTAAAGTTTATAAATCCAAAAATCAATTTTTATTTGGTCAAATAAATTTTGGTATCGTCAGTTAGAAGAGAAAGAGAGAGTTAAGACTGGTCAGTCTGAGTAAATTGTTTAGCTCTACATTTGCTCTCATGTTTATGTTGGTTAACAAAGAGAAGGGATGGTACAGGGGTCAAGCTAACACCACTGGTCAGACACTATTTAAGGACTAACGCTGTTTAAACGAAGCGACCAGTGTTAGTACAGGTAGCTATGGAGACTGGTCACGCCATTGGCCCATTACTTGGGATTATATTGAGCGCGTGTTGGCGCATTTAGACAGGAAATCTCTAGACTGTCAACATGATATCAACCCGACTGTCAACAGGGTATCAACCCGGTTCAGCTGCTCCGACGTCATAATCATGGCCGCTGGTTGACTTTTGGTTAAGTCATATGACATCAAGGTCAGTTTTTGAAAACAAAAAAAATTATTGGGAGTGTACATCCGTGGTTTGCGTTGAATATATTTACAAAGTCTTCGATCAGAGATGAAGTAGTGACCGCTGTATTTGTCGTTCTGTTTCTTAGATTCAGTTTTGATTTCGTATTAATTAATGCTCCTTGTTTTACTATGCACTTACGGGTGTTATGGAGTGTGTGTGAGTTTGTGTGAGTTTCTATTTTGACGAGAAGATCAGATGAGAAGAAGTTAACTATTCTGAATGACGCAAGTTAGGCGGCGTTGTCGTCAGCGGTCTTAGTTTGAACAGACGAATCCATATTGCCAGACTGAAAAGAAGTGTTTTTGTAGTGAGTTAGATTTTGTTCAGAATACCATTTTATATTATTACTAAAGTGTGCAAAACTGAGATCCTTGCGCGATCAGGCATTCCCAGCATCTTTACAGCGCTCAGACAACGCCGCTTGCGCTGGCTTGGACATGTTCACCGGATGGAGGACAAACGCATCCCCAAAGTCATCCTCTACGGACAACTGGCACAAAAAAAACAACTGATCGCCCCCACCTCCGTTATATAGATGTAATAAAACGTGACCTCAAATCAGTGAACATCAATACTGACAATTGGGAAGACATAGCTCTAGACCGCAACAGATGGAGAGAGACAGTGACCAAGAAAGCTACGGACAGTGAAAGTACATGGGTCTCAGCTTAGGAAGAAAAACGTACAATCCAAAAAACGTCCAGCTCCTCTACCACTGAAGCAAAAGCCACCTTAATCTGCGCTATCTGTGGACGGGAGTGTCTCTCCAAAATAGGGCTCCACAGCCACATGAGGAAGTGTGCTCTGAGATGAACCATAGTCGTTCTACGACTGAAGGAGGCCAATGATTATTACTATAGTCTACTATATTGATTTCATTTTATCTGAAGTTGACTTTGTCTAAATTATAATAAAAGTTCTATTTAGTCTTGTTTGCGAAAGAAGTTATTCAAGTTATCTCAAGTTTTATAAGTTAAGATATAATACGCATACAGTGGTTTAGTTTTCTACCAGCAGTTTGATGCTACAAGTCAACGACCGTCAATAGCAATGAGTTGTTAGCGAATGATTTAACATTTCTATGTTAAATTATTTCTAATTCTGTTCAAGTATTCGGTCGATATGTTGTATTGCATTTACATCCATGTCCGTGTAAGTTTAGGGCCTCTAAATGACGAAATTTATTATTTTATTTTGGTTTTCGAATTATAATTCTTATGTCCTTTCTATTTCCGTTCAAATTTGTGAATATTTATTTTTGAAGTGATCATTTTAGATAAGCTTGTCATTTTAGCTCTTGTGTTTTATGTTTACCTGAAGTCTGTCAAAAGCGCTTTATAAAAAACAGTATTTCCATTCAAGTTTTCGGCTGTTGGTTTTCATGTAATTCACCGCTCTAAGCGCACCCACAACTCCTCTAGTGCTAAATACATGTCTGCAATGCTTAGTAAAGAGTACAGGTTACAGTTTACCTTTTACCTTTCAAAATGTATGCTCTAACCACCATTTGGAGTGATTCTGGTAGTTGCGCAGTTAATTACCCACAAAGGTTTTAAGCACTTTATCATGTAGCATACTAGAGATTTTTATACATGTCGAAAAAACTATAAATAGCAAGCTTTTTGGTGTATCCGGTGTACAAAATAATCTTAGTGTCAATAAGTTTTATTGTTTTTTTTTTAAAAAGGTTCATTTTACTATTAAGTACTTGAGAATCCAATGTTCTAAACTTTTCCGTTCGCTGCACTATGTAACTTCAGTATGCAGCAAGTATTAAACCTTCACTCCTGGATTTGAAACTTTTTTTTAAAAGACAAGAAAAACATAAAAAAATAATTTTTTTAAAAATTAAGCTTATACGAAGTGTAATTGTATCAATCAGTCATGTAATTAAATTTGTAATAGATCTAGACCAGCAACAATAAATCTGTGCGATAAGAAATATTTTTACCAATTGTTTTTTGTTTAGCGCAATTTCATGCTTCAAGCTTTCTCAATACGCTATGATCTTAACATATATCCTCACCCGTTGGGAAAATGGGGGAGGCCAAAGGAATTTCTTTTCTTGATTTCTTGTACTGTAAGTAGGGGGTTCCGGGTTCGAATCCTGGTGAAGACTAGGATTGTTAATTTTATGAACTTTGGACGCCTCTGAGTCCACTTAGCTCTAATAGATACCTGACATGTGTTGGGGAAAAGTAAAGGCGGTTGGCCATTGTGCTGGACACATGTTAACCGTAGGCCACAGAAATGGATTAACTTTACATCATCTGCCCTATAGACCATAAGGTCTGAAAAAAGAAACTTTACTTTTATATATAGGCATTGTTTTGGACAGCACTGTTATGAACAAAAGGTCTTTAATGTTTTCAATTCTCTTTTCAGACTTGTAGGGCAGATAATGCAAAGGTCATCTGTTTCTATGGCCCACAATAAGCAACGACAAACAGCTATGTCCAACTAATGTCAGGTACCCATCAGAGCTGTCAGGTAGCACTGGGTGGACTCAGGAGACGTCTTAGAAATATTCTGAAGGGTGATTGAACCAGAGCCCCTCAGTTCGAACGCCAAGCACTTTATCACTGTGACACCAAGACTTAATATGTTTAATGTTGTCTTCTCATTAACATAAGAATTGGATACATCAGTTCAAGGTCGGCCCATTCATTCGTTGGGTTTTCCCGATTTTCCTTTTCCTTTCGTTTCCATTTCTCAACAAAGTTTCCTGTGCGCTCAGGTGCTAATTGTAATACAACTACGAATGATAAATATGACAGTCTGGCAATGTGTCTGGAACCATCAGAAGCAGTCTCAATCTGAGTGTCAGTTGAGCTATCCATATATTAAGCATAACCGACATATTTATATACAACCCACTTTATGATAAAGTGTAACGCTAAGCACAATGATCTTTGTGATAAAGTAATAAATCTGTCTGGAAGAAAGTAAAAAAATTGTCTTCGCTTCTCTAGCGCTAAAATAACGTTGGTTACTGTTAAGCGCGGTGATTGATTAGGGCACGAGACAGACTGTCTTAGACAACAAAAGCGGCATACAATACACCCTAACAAATATATATATATATATGGCTCCTTCTGTCTCGTAAGACAATGGATGCGCCCAGATGAGTCACTGGCTTTGGTTACGTCTTGAGACGGGGCAGAATCTGGAGTGGCTGATCAAGCCAATTCTGGATCGGCAGAGTTTGCCACAGCTTGAGCATTTATATTCATTTGTCCTAGGTCTCACTGACAGGGTAGCTTTCTTTTTCTTTCTCTTGACCGATGCAGCGTCATTTCTTTTGCACTCAGCAAAGTTCGTACCAGCACGTACACTCTGTCTCCATGCTGTCCGGTCTTGGGCTATATCTTCCCACATACTTTGGTCGATGCCCATGGCTCTCATGTCTCGCTTGCAGAAATCTCTGTAAGTTAGTCTTGATATATATATATATATATATATATATAAATGGAGGAATATGAACAAGAAAGTGTTTTGAGTGTTAATAAAGATTAAAGTATTTATAAACTGTGATTTGTCGTTTTCATGTCTAAAGAGTCTCATCCAATATGAAGACGTAACAAGTGGCGCCCAACGTGGGCTTGTCTTCGAGTACGAAGATTAGTGAGGAATACACTATTTCCCGTGGCTGAGCAGCCCCAGCTGTGACCTACATATTTTGCCACATCCATAGCAAGCATAACCATTGTCCACTTTAACCGGTCAGCAGCTGCTCTAAGCAGGATATCAAGAGAGAGGCCGGTACGCTCTTTTATGTCACCCAGCCAGCTTTTATTTGGACAACCCTTTTTTCATGCTCCCTTCACTGTACCTGGATAGGGAGTAATGCACTACAACATGACCGAACCAGCTCAGCAGATTTACACGACAGAACCAGCTCAGCAGATTTGTACGATAGAACCAGCTCAGCACATTTATACGACAGAACAATCTCAGCAGATTTATACGACAGAACCATCTCAGCAGATTTATACGACCGAAACAGCTCAGCAGATTTATACGACAGAACCAGCTCAGCAGATTTGTACGACAGAACCAGCTCAGCAGATTTATACGACAGAACCAGCTCAGCACATTTATACGACAGAACCAGCTCAGCACATTTATACGACCGAACCAGCTCAGCACATTTATACGACAGAACCAGCTCAGCACATTTATACGACCGAACCAGCTCAGCAGATTTATACGACCGAACCAGCTCAGCAGATTTGTACGACCGAACCAGCTCAGCAGATTTATACGACAGAACCAGCTCAGCACATTTATACGACAGAACCAGCTCAGCACATTTATACGACAGAACCAGCTCAGCACATTTATACGACCGAACCAGCTCAGCAGATTTATACGACCGAACCAGCTCAGCAGATTTGTACGACAGAACCAGCTCAGCAGATTTGTACGACAGAACCAGCTCAGCAGATTTGTACGACAGAACCAGCTCAGCAGATTTGTACGACAGAACCAGCTCAGCAGATTTGTACGACAGATCCAGCTCAGCAGATTTATACGACAGAACCAGCTCAGCGCATTTATACGACCGAACCAGCTCAGCACATTTATACGACCGAACCAGCTCAGCAGATTTATACGACCGAACCAGCTCAGCAGATTTGTACGACAGAACCAGCTCAGCAGATTTGTACGACAGAACCAGCTCAGCAGATTTGTACGACAGAACCAGCTCAGCAGATTTGTACGACAGAACCAGCTCAGCAGATTTGTACGACAGAACCAGCTCAGCAGATTTGTACGACAGAACCAGCTCAGCAGATTTGTAAGAGGTGTAAACAGTATTTTTTTTTAGGGGGGGGGGGTACCCCAATAAGGTCGGAGTTCAAGAGTTTCCATTTCCTTTTTAATTATGAATTAATTAGATTCAAGGTATTCGCCCCTGCAGAAGCTCGTCAGAATCAAAAGGAACAAAAGTTTTTTTTAAAACTTCTTTGTATGTTAATGTTAATGTGCACAGGGGAACTAAGTCAACAATGACAGTTTGTGGTGAGTCATTAACATTTCCTGCTTCCAGACAAGTATCATATGATCCTGCGAAAATTATGTCTATACAATGATAAACGACTCAACCTTATTGTGTTTATGTGTTTCCATTATGCACAGTAAATGTCTGGACAGAAACGATTAGTACCATTTCGATGTCGCGTTAAAAACATACATAACTAGGTTTAAACAAAGTAGTCATCAAATGCAATGTCTCTTGTGAACGATTTAGTTGTCTCATAATTACTTTAACAATCAGACTATCAACGGCCAGATTTTTTTATGTGGTGTGCTTTTGTTGTGCGATTTTGTCGTGCGCTTTTGTGGTGCAGTTCGATGTCGCGTTAAAAACATACATAACTAGGGTTAAACAAAGTAGTCATCAAATGCATTATCTATTGTGAATGATTTAGTTGTCTCATTATTACTTTGACTATTAGACTATCAACGGCCAGATTTTTTTTATGAGTGCGCTTTTGTTGTGCGCTTTTGTTGTGCGATTTTGTGGTGCGATTTTGTGGTGCAGTTTTGTGTAGTTCCTGATTAATTCTTAAATACAATTTTGTATTGGATTGATTCAGTTGAGTGGATAAAAACGGTGAACGGCTAGAGGTGAAGCTAGAGGCGAGAGTCAGAAGTAGCCTTCGTGTGTCGTATGGTGTAATAGTGTAATCAGAAGTGAGCTAAAGGATATTGCTTAAATCTTTCGACATCTGTATATATCATTCGACGGTTGTGCATATATCTACATTTAAATTGAAACTTGTGATTAATGACAATGTCTTTGAATCCAAAGATTATTATTATAGCTTTTATATATCGCTACTTTCATGCTTAGCAGATCTGCAGAGCGCGTTTGGTCCAATCTCATTAAGGATTAGTGCAGTGTATCACATGGCTACGCAAATGGCTATGCATATTTTTCCACATCTGAAGCCTGAAAAGCCATTGTTTGCCGGGAGTCGAAGTTTTCTTTGTGCCTGTCCTCTTCAAGGCTTTCCTCTGAGTCTGTGTGTGTCCCGCGATCTTGGGGAGAGATCTCCAACTAATTCTTTCAGGCGCCATCTTCTGGCAGCTACTGTTATCTATGCTTCTTAGTGGCGCCTGAGTTTATCTTTATATCGCTTACGGAAAGCACATCTGTTGCCTCAGTCCAAAAAGTCTGCCACGCTGTTCCACAAAAGGGGTCGTCATCAGAACCGGATTGCTGGATATGCGACCCTCGCACGGAACAGTGGCGGTTACAGCATAGGAATATGAGACAAGCTCCCCGCAGTTAGCTCTGTTCTCGGCCACTTATAGCGAGTGGGGTCCAGGAACGAGGACGGAGCGCTGTTTACGCGGCACGGTCCAGTCTGGCCCATTCAACCGATATGACCGTCTACCACTGAGAGCCCTTAGACAGGGCATGGGATGAAGAATCCCATAAAAGCCTTTCTAACGACCAAGGGGATAACGACCAAGGGGATAACGGCGCCCTAGTAGGCACCGATTTCCTACTGGACTTCAAAAAAAAGACAGAAAGGTGTAAATATGTGTGATTCTGTCTGGTAAAAAGTTTCAACATACTTTTTCTCCCTTCGTAAGAGATATACAACTGATTCTTTCAGACAGTTAGAAGATGAAGGTTAAGAACAATGTTCCCGAATGTCTATTCAACTTTTTGCTGAACGCATGCGGGAATTCCCTTTGACCTTTGTTCAAAATAGAACACATTTAATTTTAAGACGATTCCGTTTTTTTTTTCTTTGTTTTTTAAAATTATAACCAGAGGTTGCCCTGCTTGGCCAAATGCTTAGCAATTTTATAACTCCCAAAATAAATCAATTGTCAAATTTCTAGCAAAAACGTTAGAGGCGTTTTTGAGATGTTTGTAGCTTGTTGACGTTGTTTTTTTTTTGTTTTTTTTATGAAGAATAAGAGTTTTCAACTTGAAAAGATGAATTGCAAAGATTATGGAAACCGTGGTTTGATAAGTAAGAGCGTAACATTTTGTTTCTGAATTCGACTTTTCTAGTACACAGTTGCGGTTTGCGGTTTGCTCTGTGAAAAACTGTTGGTGAAGAGTGTTGGATATTCCGAACACGTGACATGTGCACGAGTACTACTGCCGTGTATTACGTATATTTAAGTACATTGGGTAGTCTATCACACAATTTTTTTTTTAAAAGGGGGTGGCAAGCTATGTATAGCCAAAGCTCATATCAAACATTAAGTCAGGGTCGGATTTGGGTGAAGGCAGATGGGGTTTCTTTATCTGGACCCTCTAACACATTTATTTTTGGGATTTTTATACACGATAGTATAAATCTTGAGGCTGTTGGAACGGTAGTGTTTACTTGAATCCTAATCTGCCTTAAGTAAAACATACATCTAAAGTATATTCGAAGACATTGAATTTGATTCCTCTATTTTGGATCCACACTTGCATTTGTACTATGAATATTTTAAACTCAATCTCTTCTTACAAACATTTTCTAATTAATAATTCTTATCATGCTACGCACAAATCTTATTTTGTTTGCAATCCTCGAAGTTTTTATTTTATTTTATTTCTTAGCTTATCTCCCCTGCGAGGGGAAATCGATCAACTCCTATTTTATTTTGTTTCTAATGACGAATAAAAAAAAATGGTGGACATTGTTATTGAGAACTGTTAGCAACGGATTTAAATCAAGTTTTCTTGCTTCCGATTGGATACGTCTGCTCTAAGCCCAAACGGAAATATAAAGTTTCGATGGCTTGAAATGTAGTGCTTGATCTTATTAGCAGCCATCAGACATTTTAATGAATGGACTGGGCAAATATTAAGTCAACTAAATTGAAATCTGCTGCTTTATATCATTATTTAGTCGAATTAAAGCTGATTAAAAAGAAAATGTAAGATTCATACCAGATTTCGGCTTGATAACATAGTAATATAATTTCCAGTCGTCGAATTAATATATGCAAAGTCATCAATGCTGTTGCATTACTGATACATGGTCATCATGAGTTAGATCCTCCCGCACCGTTCGGCGCATTGGCCGGCAAGATGTCTCCACAAACATCTGTCATTGGCAATGCCTGAATCAATAATAAATAAATGCTTGAAACCTTTTCTCACCTGGTGTCCACTGCTCTGAGGTCCTCCATTAAAATGTGTTTGCCAAAGTCCTACGAGGACGTCCCTGTTTGCGCTTTTCTCGTATTGGCCTCCATGTAATCGCAACTCCTGGTACGAGTAGTTCATTTTGTCGTAGAACTTGTCTCGCAAACGTCTTGCCGAACGATCTGTCACAACCTCACTAAGTGGTCAGTGAAAGAGTTTGAGAAAAAGAGAGATGGAGAGAGAGAGAGAAAGAGTACTTAAGAAAAAAAAAGGTAGATAGGCCATATCGCTTAACCTTTTAGACTAAGCTTATTGTCACAA
Organism: Biomphalaria pfeifferi; assembly: GCA_030265305.1. Lineage (NCBI taxonomy): Eukaryota > Metazoa > Mollusca > Gastropoda > Planorbidae > Biomphalaria > Biomphalaria pfeifferi. Next base: position 156,794 of record JASAOG010000029.1, read on the forward strand.
TGTCTAAACGTATGACCACATTGCTTAATCTTATAACCACATTTCTTATACATTTCATAAACTTATGGCCGCATTACCTAAACGTATAGGTACATTGACTAAAATTAAGGCCGAATCGCTTAAACTTGTGGTCACTTTACTTATTGCCTAAAATTATGGCCGCATTGTTTAAACGTATTGCCACATTGCCTAAATCTATTGCTAGAGAAGCGGACACCTTTAGCAATGTTCCCCATTTTCCGGACGCAAATCTTTTATCTTAACAGGGAACTTTGTTTAAATTACAAAACAAAATCAGAACTAAAACTAAAGACAAAGCTTGAGTTAGGGAAGCATTGTCTGGGTATCTTGTCAATCTTCTAGCAACTTGAGGACACACTAGATTCTAAATGTCTTTAGTGTATCATAGTCAACCCTCAACAATCACTGTATCGTGCAAGTTGACACTGAAGTCATTTTTTTTTTGTTCGTAAATACACCAGTTTAAAACGTAACTCATTTCTGACACCAATGTAATGATCTTTGTTTGGCATCCAACTTTCACTGACGTCACACGACTGTTGTCGGCGATAAGGTAACGAAAAATGAGTGTCATGTTGACCCAACTAATGGAAGCCAAACAGAAGTGAAGGACACACACACAAACATACAACAGCGGTGACCGTCAATGTCAACCAACAAATGGGGCTTGTGGTGATAGGATACTGGTGGGTGGTATCGTTGAATCAAAAAATCCTTGATATAATTTAGATTTTCTATTGTTTTAGGTAATTTTAAAACATTCCAATCGATTAGTACGTGTTAGCAGAACTTCGTTTTTCTGTTTAAAATTAAACTAACAACATCGTTAGAGAAGTATTTCAATCATGACATCAGTGTTGACCTAAGTAGGACTAACAACTAACCATTTCAAGAGCATAATGTTCCTATTAGCAATTGAGCCGTATAGGGGAGATGATAAAATTACAATTTTAGTAGATGTTAATATTAAATGTACATTTTAAAAAAATTACAAAATACTTTAAAAGAGAAAAAGAAGATACCTTCTTGACACAACTTGCAGAGTTATTTTTTCACTCTTAATAAATAACTAATGTTAATTTGAAACACTGTTTAGTCCCTCATTCCCCCCCTCCCAATCCGAAGAAAAAATCTTTAAGAAGCGAAGGTAAATATATACTAGATTAAGCACTTTACCAAATAGAAACAGACGCGGCACTGATCGTCAAGTTTAGACAGTTCATGAACAATTTTAACGTGAACTGTAGTGTAGACCGCTAACTTATGTTAGTGTCTTATGTGTTGTTGGCAATGTAATCTCTTCAGTACTGAATACAAAACAACAAGTAGTAACCAAAGAAATAGAAAAGAAATTGTTGGAGTTTTAAGAAACATTTTACCTGTATAACTATTTTATAGTGTATAATACATGTTTGATTAACCATTTAAAAAAAAATTAATGAAAACATAGAAGATGCGCAAAAGGCTCCTGACGTCACGACTTGTAACGTGGCAAAGAGCTATTGGTCTAAACAGCCCAAAGGTTGCGACATCTCAGGTCAGTTGTCAGATCCACTATAACGATTGGTCTCGCTTGAGTAGAGTTCCTCTAACAAGAAAATAAAAAACAAAAATATTTTTACAAAAAATGTTTTTATAGAAAATTAACAAAACATTTAATTTAACAGTATCGAGAATAAGTATTTTTATAAGTGCATTAGCAAGGCTTACATTAAATACTAACGGCCTTTCTCTCTCTCTCTCTCTTTAGTCTCTCTCTCTTTTTCTTCCTCTCTTACTCTACTTCACTCCCTATCTCTTTGACTCACTTTCGACTTCTCTGATTTAGGATAGATTGGTTGATTTCCGCCACGTGTAGGCCGATATTTGATCTGACTTCAAAGCCCCGCCTAGGAAAAAAAAAGTCTTTTAATTTCCGGACCAATAAATGTTTGAATCTGTCGTCTGTTTGATACGTAGGTCCTGCTCCCACAGGCAGACGACGTCAAAACAACGACCAATGAGCTGTTTGGTCTGGTCATCTTCAGAGTGCAGTGACTCTCAGAAGGTCCCTAGCGGAGCAGCAGTCAAAAACATTTTGTCACCCTGAATACTTCAATGGTGTAATTTGAATTGATATGAGCCAACGTGGTCGTTCATTGTTTTCGAAAGCAATGTCATGTTTTCATGTTGTTGAAGTTTGAGCTTTAGGCATGATAAGTACGTTATTAGGGCATCGTGAGGAAAGTGGGTCTCGTGATTTCGATCATATATGACAGGGGGCCCTTAAACTGGTTTTAATTTTACAAAATGTATATCAACTGTCTGTCGGTCTCTCTGTATGGTAAAAAGTTCGTACACGTTATTTCTCCCACACCCAATCTCGGATTAAGCTGACATTTTGTACAATTATTTCTTGTACCTGATAACAGAAAAATAAAAAAAAACAATTAATTAATTAAATATTGATAATCAATTAAATTGTTTGTTATAATGAACAAGGGAAATAAATCGTACTTGACAGATGTAGTAGTATAAGTTGAATTAGTCCCCTTGAGGACTCTTGAGCCTATGTCAACATTTTTGATGCATTTCAAAGACGATCATGTAAACACTGACCAAGATGCTTCTTCTTTCCTCCCCTTTCTCAACTGGCCCACACAATTGAGAGGATCATAGGGAACTAAAATAAAAGCTAAACGCTAAACATAAACAGTTGGTAATAATATTTCTAATCGCACAGATATGTTTAGGTCAATCATACAAATAATTACATGACTAACTGATACAATTAAACTTAATATAAACCTTGTTTTTTTTTAAAATTATTTTTTATGTTTTTCTTGTTACATCCTTTACGTTGCATGTAGATCTTTGAGTGAATGCATTAACTCTTTCTCTCCGTAATTATTTACCACATTCTGGTGGAATCAACGTTGGTATCGTCAGTTAGGAGAGAAAGAGTTAAGATTATGCCATGAGTAGAATCAACTCGCAGCATTCCTTTTAAAGCTGTCCACTTTTGTTGCGTTACGCACATACATTTCTGGAGCTCCAACTCGTCCAACTTGATTTTCGACTCTGTAAATTTTCCACCCCACAAAGCTTTACTTTTTAAATCGATCAATTGCATTTCTAGTGATTCAGTATCAATTCCTAATGTATCCATGTGGAGTTCGTTACTATTTCTGCTAAGAAGTTTTACAAGGAATGCTAGAAAGGTTTTGTTGGTTCTGAGCTGCTCAAATCTGTCAAGAAATTCAACTTTGATTATTTGTTTAGAACTGTGTTGAAGTAATTCTCATCAACAGTTGCACTGGTTTTATCACGATACTGCTTTAGACATTGAAAATGAAGTAACCGCTCTAAATATCTTCTGCAAAAAGAATTAATTTTTCTTCAAAACAAACCAATTTTTCTACCAAAACATAGGATGGGTTTCCCATTCGTTGCAGTTTTAGATTCAGCTCATTGAATTTCTTTGATATATCCACCATATGTAAAATGATTGTAACCATTTATCGTTCTCTAATTCAGTGTGATGCCTTTATCATTAAGAAATGTATTTATTTCATTCAAGCACAAAGCAAAACTTATCAACACTTTAAATTCGAAAAGCCATCGAACTTTATTGGGAAGAAGGAGTTCGGAATATTGAGTCTCCATTTCGTTTAAGAATTCTTTAAACTGATGATGGTATAGTGCATTTGACAAGATGCTGTTAAAAATCTTGATTACCAAATTCATGACCTCAACTATTTCAGCCGGAATTGTTTGGGCACAAAGGGCTTCTCGTGTGATTTATTCAGTGAAACGTAAGAATTTCGCTGTTTATTTTTGCGCCAACAAATCGTTGTTGCCCCTTTTTTTTACGGTCATATTTCTGGCTCCATCAGTTGCTTTTGCTGTGTCTTTATGTCGCAAGACTCATCCATAGCAAGTTATAAAGACAGAAGAAAGTTGAATATTTTCCACTTGCAATTATGTTACATTTGAAGACATTTTAGCTATTCTATCTTGTACTGTTTCAGCGGATAGTGGCTAATCTTTGATTTTTTTTTCAAGATTTCTGGTTTGTTTTTGAAATCAGGAAACAGTTCTTCAGATGCACGTTGGAATCAGCCTTTTACATAATCACCATTTGTAAATGGTTTGCTTTGTAATGAAATAACTCTACTAGAATAGTAATAGCATGGCTTTAGTCAACAAGAGGACAGTAGACAGTGAACGAGCAACAAACACGACTCTTACGACATTGCTTAGGTACTATGAACACACACACAATGGACTCATTTACACTACAGTCTTTTTGTGCAATTTCTAGTGGCACCGAAAAGCTCGCCATATTAGCATTACTTGTAGATTGCTTCTAAGTTTGAAAAGATAATCGCTTCTAACTCATTTAATTTTAAACACCACACCATACGTCACAGCCAAAGCGAGTGGGGAAGATGCCAATTCGTCTTGCGTTGAAAGCGAATTAAAACCAACATAGAAACTTTCGACGACGGCGTCATTCGAGAGCTTCCGACGGACTGACGAAAGGGACGATGGGTGTAATGGGGGAGGGTGTGGTGAAAAGCGAGTACAAGTGGCTGAGAGATAGAATCTGTACCTAATCTTTGTTAAACGATTCAGAACTATTTTAAAAAATGTTTCGATATATACATAATATTTGCTTATGGAACTAAAGAGCCGCAGATTCTCATCCAAAGAGCCGCATGTGGCTCGCGAGTCGCAGGTTGTTGACCCCGGCCCTAGACATCAAACAAGCCACTCATACACGTCATGCACGAGAACCGTCACACAGACTATATCTGTAGACAATGCACTGATTACCAAAGAGTAAAACAAAATAAGAAAGTAAAGTTCCCCTTTCAGACCTTGTGGTCTATAAGGCAGATGATTTATAGTTCATCTGTTTCTATGCCCAAGGTTATCGAGGTTGTCATGTGGATAGCACAACGATCAACCGCCTTTATTTTTCCCCACCTAAAGTCAGGTACCAAGTAGAATTGGGTGGACTCAGAGGAGCCCTAAGGATCATGAAAGTAAAAATCCTAGACTTCACCAGGATTCAAACCCGGGACCTCCGGTTAGGAAGCCAAACACTTTACCACTCAGCCACAGCGCCTCATAATACCTAAGAGAGTTAGAGCTAAAATTGTTCTTTTAATGTCTGAAAATCAGTTATTATTTCAACGATAAGCCAAACAAAAACTTTGTGTCTTTTTAGAAAATAGCCTTCTGCGGGACAGCACAGGTTTGCAGAGATGAAGGTTCGTTCTAGGGACCATCGAAGTGGTAGTCCGGAACGTTGGTATAAAGTAAGCTCATGGTCATCCGAGGGAACTTATAATACATTTGTGTGCCTCCTCGAATGACTGACCTATATACCATCGCTTCACTCTGGGTAAACTGTACCAGCTAGAGCCCTCCTTTTCCCAGATGGTAGGAACGTATACCACATAACCATCTATTTCATCCATCTATCTAAATTTTAAATTAATTATGTAATATATTCTCTCTGCAAATCAATGCTTCTTGACAATGAGATTTGTGTACGTAACTTTGTGTTGAAACCAAAGCAATATCTCAGAGTGCAGGCCAATACTACTAATAACCACATTTCTGGTTTTAAACTAGAATAGGAAATGTGTACTTAGAGAGATGGGATTACCTCCGATGACCGGGGCGGCCAGTAATTTCAAGTTCAACACCAAACAACTTCGACTCTTGAAACAGATTAATTACTAATATGGCGGAGTCGCGCGCCTTGTCTGTGTGTTATTGACCAGCTTCCGGCTTCCGTTTGCCATGTCTCTCTCTTTGATGCATTTTTTAAGCTTTATGTTTTCTAATGCCGGCATAATATCACGTATGGCTGATACTAAAGTCAACAGTCGGGCTGAGTCAGTGGAGTTTAGTTTGTAAGCTGTCTTTTTCTGTCTGTCTTTTTCAATCTGTCTTTTTCTGTCTCTGTCTTTTTCTGTCTCAGTCTTTTTCTGTCTCTGTCTTTTTCTGTCTCTGTCTTTTTCTGTCTCTGTCTTTTTCTGTCTCTGTCTTTTTCTGTCTCTGTCTTTTTCTGTCTCTGTCTTTTTCTGTCTCAGTCTTTTTCTGTCTCAGTCTTTTTCTGTCTATCTATGTCTCGTTCTCTCTGTCTTTTTCTGTCTCTGTCTTTTTTTGTCTCTGTCTTTTTCTGTCAATCTTATTTTCCCTCCCTCTCTCACCTCCTTACAATCATTCTGTCTCTTTGTCTCTCTCTGTCTCTGTCTTTCTGCCTCTGACTGTCTCTGTCCTTCTCTCCCTCTGTCTGTCTCTCTCTCATTTTTTGTCATTCACTCTCATCATCTTTCTCTCCAGTTTTCCTCCTAATTCTTCTTTTATTTCTCTCTTTCTCTCTCTCTCTCATTCTCTCCCTATGTAGCATGCGCTCCATCTACACTTTCTCACTTTCCTTTTCTTCCCTTCTCTTTCTCTTTCTATCTCTTTCTTTCTTTTCTTCATTCGCGTACTTCTTCTTCTTCTTCTTCTTCTCTCTCTCTCTCTCCCTCTCTCTCTCTCTCCCTCTTTCTTTCAATTAGGCCACTTAGTGAGGTTGTGACAGAGAGTTGCATGAGGTTTGCGGGACATGTTCTCCGACAAAATAAATTACGCATACCATGAGATGCGATGACATGGAGGCCAATACGAGGAAAGCGCAAACAAGGACGTCCTTGTAGAACTTGGCGCCACACTTTCATGGAGGGCCTCAGAGCTGTGGTGACCAGGGGGGAAGAGGCTTCAGACATGATCAGTGACAGATCTTTGTAGGGACAGACTACCGCCCATTTCCGCCAAACGGAGAGTCTAAGTCTAAGCTAGAAAGTAAAGTTTGTTAAACATTTTCCATCTTAATTCTTGTCTTTGTGTTTATAATCTTGACTTCTAAATTTCTAATGTGTTCTAAACGAGCCAGTAAAAACATAGAGAAGAAGAAAAAACAAGATAGAAAGTCGCGTTTCTTTTATACCACAAAGCATTTAGTAACATTGGTGCTAACAAATTGCGTATATTTTCAAAAGTAAATAAAGCTGATTGACTATTGGATGTTACAAGACCACGTGACCTGCTTTGCGTGCCCATATACAATTACCATTGATCGTATAATATAGGCCAGGGGACAAGCATCATTAATGACCGAATATTATGTCATACATTAAACTTTGACCTTTTTAAACTCTCAAAGTCGCTATCTATTGTAATAAGAAAAAAAAGGGAAATACAGTATTCTAAGAAAGAGCTCATATTCTGCTCAGTGGGAAGCGTGGTCGAGAGGCTAAGTGCGCTTGAACTTGGCTTGTCTCGGCTACCTAGTAGGGGGCTCGAGATACGACATGCTATAAGCATGAAAGTAGCGCTATATAAAAGCTATAATATTATATATTCGCGGGTAATATCCGGTCATCCGGACCGTGATGCAGTGCTATTTGATCTTTGAAGCTTCTTCCCACTTTTCATCCTGAAACTTGATGATTTTTCTTTGACATCCCAGAGACACGCATGTCAGAAAAGCGATGAGCATCACTCTCTAAAATATAAAATATTTCTCTCTGGTCTACATCCTCGCGAACTCTGAAACAGCGTCCTCCATTTCTGTCCTCATTTTCCTCCTACGTCCTCGTCTCCGTTTACAATTTTAAACTTTATACTCTTTTAACTTCGTTTCCCCCTCCTTCTCTGCCTCTCTTAACAGAGGCGTCTCTAGGAGGGTGGGCCGCACTAGCGTAACCCATCATGGTGTGACGGGGGGGATAAAACAGACTGTTGGTTTAAGAGAAACGACTTTTGCTAGATACCGAATCAATCTTTTGCAGGTTAAATAAAACTACAGCTTTGATTGAAGTCTATTCTGGGAAGAATGATGGGCGTAGATGACGTCAGATCAACTAACAGCACCGTGTTTTGGGTTTGTAGCTCCTGACAGCTTGTCCGAAAAACCCTTTTACGCAAATCTTGAATATAGTTTGAAAACTTCTTGTCTAAAACAAAATAAGCCTGACTTTTATTTACATCTGTCAATTAATGGCATTGGCAATGTCTTCGATACAGAGGATTAATGATGCGTGCAGTGATTCACGTGACTATGCGTACCCAGTTGCGACCCGCATAACGCAACTATGGGATCATCTCATAGAAATGAGATGAATGCATGGGCATTAGCTATGATCGGAACGATGTCGCCCACAAATCAGTTCCACCCTCTCCGTGTATGTGATGTCTTCAAATGAAAAGTGCTGATAGAGTTTGTGGTTTGAAGTTACTCCTCTTCGTGGACTCGGTCTCCGGCCTCGCATGGAATAAGGGTTCCCATTGCATTGGCTGAAAGGACCGTGACTTAGGAACAAACGGATGTGTTTAAAAGAGCATCTAGTTGATGGGGGCCGCCAGACAGAGGGGTCGGTGAAGAGCCTATCCTTCATCCTGGCCACGTGATAAATTCTTACCAGGATCAAAGGTTCATAAAAGGGATTTATCTCCAACATATTGGACGTCTAAAAGGGGTCAGCGGTGTCGCAGACTCTGCAAGGGCGTAGCAAATTATCCTGCAAACTACTTAGGGGTCGCAGGGTACACACCGGCTCTAGGCATTGTTTATTATGACGGACCCCCCCCCCCCTTTTTTTTTTTCTATTTTAATAGACTGACTACATTTTAATGATCCGCTTAACATACTTTTATGTTTGTGAATTAGTGTATCTGTTACAACAAAATTTCAGGGCTTGCTCTTACTTTCATTCTCTCTCTCTCTCTCTGTCTCTCTCTCTCTCACTCTCTGTCTCGCTATATGGAACCCCCGTATTGTTTTTAACCTGCGCCAGGTAATGTGTCCGACACAGGATTTTGACTTAACTTGAAACGACCCCATAACCCGCCCTCGACATGTACACGCACACATAATTTGGGCCCCGTGAATTCTAGTATCACTTTTACTTACCCACTCCCCCGCCCGAGCCATCAACAAAAAAAGTTAGTCTTTCGTACACTCTGTGACTTTTCTTCGATTTCTCTATTTAATCTATACGAGCCACCCGCGGCGTAGCATACGCCCTCCCCCCCCCCCTCCTCTTTTTTTTTCTGAGCCTCGTTCTCTGTCACCGCGAAAGTTACGTGGGGTAACTCTAGTCCAATTTGCAGAATTAAGAGATATCTTTCCATGATTTTTTCATCGTGGTGTCCCGCATGGTTGGGCTAAGAAGAGAATTATATATAGAAAGATTTGGTTTCAACTGTGATTACCCCCCCCCCCCCGCACACAAACTAAGTGAGACACACACAACCAGGTTCACACTACTCGTTTCCTTTCGATTACAATGTGTCGTTGACGGTAGCACCAAACTGCTGGTAGACAACTAAACTGCTGGTAGACAACTAAACTGCGTATTACATTTTAACTTGTAAAACTTGAAATAACTTGAGTAACTTCTTTTGTGAACAAAAGTAAACATATCGTTTATTATAATATAGACAAAATCAACTAATGATGAATTGCAATGAATATAGTAGACGTTAGTAATCATTTTAAAATAATGGTATTTTTAAGCAAACATTAACTCACTACAATAACATTTCTTTTCAGTCTCACGTTCTAAAGTCGTCTGTCCTAACACCTCTGACGACAATGCCACCTATCCTGTATCCTTCAGAACCAAATCGATAACCTCTTCCCACCATCACCGTAGAAACACACACACGCACTTCATAACACAATGACAGCATTCAACATTTTAAGCATCCTCCGGTGGATTGGCTATATAACACTTTTCAGATTTTGAATTCGATATGCAGCATCTTAGATTTGTTTTACTTTTTTTTACGAAGTCCCCAATTGAATGCCACATGCACCTCCCCTCAATCTACATTTGTTTTGGAATGCGTGTCCTCTAAATAAAAGGAAATTGCGGTGGTCAGGTTGCGAATTTGTCAAAACCGGTTCTTAGCAAGCGCCTAGGCGGTACGATATTTCATGAGCATGTGTACGATGTCTTTTCTACGTCTGTCCTCGGTAGTGGATTTTAATTTTGGCGTTAAATGTGTATCCCGCAAAATTCGTACAAAGATCTTTCCTGCTACTGACAGAAGTGTAATGCCTCGATAGTTGGAGCAGTTAGATAGACTTGTCACTTTTTTTTTGGTATAGGGATATGATTACAGCATCTCGAAGCTCAGGTGGAACAACGCGCTTCTCCGAGCATAGAGGATATAAGTCTTTTAGCCACTCAGTTAGAGCAAAACTTCCAATTTTAAATATTTCAGCCTGGATGCTATTAGAGTCAGGTGCCATGTGTTGTTTTTTTTCGAGTAGCAGTTTCAACTTTTTCAAATAAAATATAAAAGGTCAAAAGATTTAAACAACATTCTCCAAATACTGCTATCTATCTATCTATCTATCTATCTATCTATCTATCTATCTATCTATCTATCTATCTATATCTATCTATATCTATCTATCTATCTATATATATATATATGGTCAACTTTCCCTGGCTGACTTAGAAGAAAGCAACTGGTTGCATGAGGCCTCAGAAGGTGACAGCTGTGGGTCACTCACGATGGTCGCGGGATACACATTTGAGACGAAAAGAAAATCTGCTGCCGAGAACAAACGCAGACGACGAAAAGAAAATCTAAATCGACCACCTGCGGACACTGGTTATGCTTTCCCTGGATGTTGCAAAATATGTAGGTCACAGCTGGGACTGCACAGCCACGAGAAATACTGCATTCTTCACTGATCTTCGGACTCGAAGACTAGCCTTATTATATATATATATATATTTATAGCAGGGACATTCCTTCAGGGAACGGTAACAGGATTAATAATAATAAGGCAGAAGAGAAAGCGAAGGGAAGACACTCTAACGGAATGGACGAGCCTGTTACTGAAGGAGATTCTATTCAATGCAAGGGACAGGGAGAACTGGAGAAAGGAGATCGACAGATAGTTTGTGATGCCTCATCGGTTTTACAGACTTACGGATAGGTGAAAGTGGAGGAGTATACAGTTTTTTATATACCAATTAGATGGTATGATATATTAAGGATTATCCTCCATATAAGTAATGAATACAATATAGAAAAAGGAATGTAACTTTTTGTAGTATTTTGTGTACTGTAGAATACCTAAATGATTGGCAAACATTAGATAGTATTCTTTTTATAAAAGACAATGGACTTCATTCACCAACCGTTAACAAACAACATTTCGAAACGTGATTCTCTATCTCTTCTATGCAAATTACGTAATCCATAAGGGCTGTCGCGTGATACGTTTTCTTCATTGTTTTATCAATATTGTCACGTGGCTAAATGTTGTTTGTATAGGATTGGCGTATGACGTCCATTGTTTACGGTGCTGATCAATCATGGATCAGTGGTGTTATATATTAAATTTCTAGTCCCTACTAATAAGCAATAATGCTTCCTCTTTATTATAGACATATGATTATGTTGTTGTTGAGCTTTTAATAAATCTGCATAAAACGTCAGACATTGATAAAAACTTTACTCTTGACCAAATACATCGCTAAAAGTTTTAAAGAAGTTTCTAAAATATCATTTAGAATTTTAATTATGAGAAATGTTCAACATATCCTTTGGAATTCGAACTAATGATATTCTTGAAATATGCTACTGCAGCGCTTCCAAACCTTTTTATCTCGCCGACGGTTCCATGACAATTCCCTACATCAGTCAATTCCCCACATTCCCAACTCCCCACAATTACAATTCCCCACATCACAATTCCCCACATTGCAATTCCCCAAATTCACAATTCCCCACGTTTACAACTCCCCACATTGGGATAATATTTATTATAACCATAGACTAATGTACTATATAAGACAGTCCATATAATGATACAAAAGCGTGCCCTACGTTTCCCCACATCGAGCATTATTTTATTTAAAAACGCTACTTGTTAATAAATATGTAAAAATACATTATCCAAGCATGCATTTTTATATACAATTTGCCTTTTAAAAATTTGAAACAGGTAAGTTAAATTCTATTATTTTTTGAATCTTTCTTAAAACATGCTAAAACGTAACATTTTTGATTTTTATCTTTTTTAAATTACCAAAATTAAAGTTCTCAAAAATAATAGACTCTACTTATGGTGTAAAAATAAAAACACGAAATAAATCAAATAAAATTCTTTTCGCGCCTTACAACGTATCTATGTGCTCCGCGTCGCGCGCACCAAGTTTGCACGTTTGATAGTCTGTAGCGAACTTACCCTAGTCGGGAGTCCGAAAGTGGTGTCTAAGAAAAATTGGGGCCCTTGGATTGAAAACAGTTTATGATGATCAAGAGCGGCTGCCAATGAGATTCAAGATGAGGTCACTTGCAGCTTTGGCATTTGTGCCAGTGGAGGATGTCAGAGGCCTGTTCAATGATTTGATAGCAGAGTTCCCTGATGAAGACAACTACAATGACCTTCTTGCCTACTTTGAATCAACCTACATTACTGGAGTAAGAGGCAGAGATGCAGTGTTTCCCATTAGAATCTGGAATCATTTTGAAGCTGCTGCTACTGGCCTACCAAGAACAACAAACTGCTGTGAAGGATACCACAATTCACTGAGAGCCCTGTTTCACTGCAGTCATCCAGGTGTGTGGGATCTTCTGGAAGGTCTGAAGAAGGACATGGCCATCCACAGCAAGACATTGGCTGATGCAGATGATGGCAGACCACAGCCAAAAAGGAAGAAGTATGAGACCCTAAATAGCAAAGTAATTGAGGCTGTTTCCAAAGTAACCTTTGTGTTTAGTAGTTTCTGTTTACTTTAGTCATTCTTGTCAATTATTAATAGTTTTTGTACTGTACATTTAGTTTAATGATTTTTCTTTTATTAGATAATAGGACCTTATCTAATTCATTATTTTGTACCAAGCATATTTTGTATTAAACTCATTTGTTCATTTGTGTATATCAGTTACTTGTATTTTGTAATCAGTAATGCATTTCAATAAATTGTCATGATATTAACTTTTGGAGATTAATTAATACTATTTGCATTTTAGAATTCCTTTATTATATTATTAATTTAGTGCAATTTATATTATCCCAATGTGGGGAGTTGTAAACGTGGGGAATTGTGAATTTGGGGAATTGCAATGTGGGGAATTGTGATGTGGGGAATTGTAATTGTGGGGAGTTGGGAATGTGGGGAATTGACTGATGTGGGGAATTGTCTGGCCACCCTCGCGGACCCCTTTTTACAAGTTTCGCTATTCCCCAAAATGAGGCGAACCCCAAACGAAAAATTATTTTCGTTCATGAGGATAATCAGGTCTAAGTGTTGTTTTGGATTTGTTAGAACATCGTAATCTAAGTATACATATCTGATATCTTAATGCAAATATCTGATATCTTAATGTAAATATATGATATCTTAATGTAAATATATGATATCTTAATGTAAATATATGATATCTTAATGTAAATATCTGATATCTTAATGTAAATATCTGATATCTTAATGTAAATATATGATATCTTAATGTAAATATATGATATCTTAATGTAAATATCTGATATCTTAATGTAAATATATGATATCTTAATGTAAATATATGATATCTTAATGTAAATATCTGATATCTTAATGTAAATATCTGATATCTTAATGTAAATATCTGATATCTTAATGTACACATCTGATATCTTAATGTAAATATCTGATATCTTAATGTCAATATCTGTTATCTTAATGTCAATATCTGATATCTTAATGTAATAATCTGATATCTTAATGTAAATATCTGATATCTGGTACAAAAGGCGAAGAGGCGTGGTGGCCGAACGGTAAAGATCTTGGCTTCTGAACCGGTGGTCCCGTTTCGAATCTGTTGAAGATTTGGACTTTTAATTTCGGGATTTTTGAGCGCCTTTGAGTCCACCCAGCTGTAATGGCTACCTGACGGGGAAATTAAAGGCGATTGGTCATTGTGCTGGCCACACCGTCATTTACAGAAACAGATGACCTTTACATCATCTGCCCTATGGATCACTAGGTATTAAAGGGTAACTTTACTTTCTTTTCTCACATTAGCCTAATCTATGTTTAATCACGAAACAAATACGTATTTATAATTTCTGTAATATAACATTTTCTGGTCAATTAGATTACGAATAGATGTAAGGTAGTATGAAACTATATCTTACTGACTTCATATATATATATATATATATATATATATATATATATATATATATATATATATATATATATATATATTTATTTATTTATTTATTTATATATTACTTTTCTATTGCTTATTTAAAATTTTAATTTTCCATACTTAGTGGACAATTTGAAAGAGTATATTTCATCTGAGACCAATGTCCACAGAAGGCCTGTGTACACTGACCTGATGTTAGAGAGAGAGAGAGAGAGAGAGAGAGAGAGAGAAAGAGAGAGAGAGAGTGTATGGTAATGCTAGAAAGATGTTTGCAAATGGTTGTGAATGAGACAAAATAGATGCCATTGTCGGACTCCAGAATGTGAAACTGAAGGTTGTGTTATTGTAGTGAGTTTGATTTTGTTTTAAAAAAGTATTACTAAACTCTAGTACATTTATTTATATCGCATATCAACTTGAAATAGCAGGGCAGTGTTCAAATCTTCTCTGACGGTTGATCTCGGTTAAGCCCGAATATACGGTGTAACTATTGTAAACTATCTATCTACCTATCTATCTATCTAACTATATATCTATCTTTCTATCTATCTATCTATTTATCTATCTATCTATCTATCTGTCTATCTATCTACATACATGCCTATCTATCTATCTATCTATCTATCTATCTATCATCTATCTTTCTTAAATAAGCACAAAGTAATTGCAAATAAAAAAGCTAATTATTACATCATTTCTGTTGTCCCGCCCCCCCCCCCATTTATTTCCATTGCAGGACTCCACAACCTTTTTGTTGTGTCCTGTTGTAGATTACAGAGAAGGAATATTATTGGATTTGTTAGTGTTTCTTTTACTATTCTCTATTACACAATGTTAACTGAGTATTGGGAATTTTCGGTACGTTACAAAAAGTGGGTTACAAAGGGAAATCCCAAATGAATCGCCATCCAACAACAAACGGTATCGCGTGTTTAGAAAAAAAAACACTTTGTAATCATCGCTATAGAAACCACCACACACACGCATGTGAAGCACCTCAGTGGATGTGCTAAAGAATTAACTAGCCGTACAGAGCCACTGGCCCAAGTGGTCATTCAAGGGGAACTTATAAATACAGCAGAAATCTAGCGGGAGGAGAAATTGTGGCCATTTCTTGACGAGTGTCCCACTGCTGTTGGTTCATGAACATTTTCCATCTCACTTGAACACACGGAACGTGTTCACTTGAACACACGGGACGTGTTCAAGTCAATATATCCATGCCAGATTTCCATCTGAAAGTTGCCTGAGCTTCAAATAATATAATAATAATAATAACATGGCTGAAAGCAGGCCATCTCTCCTCTAAAACATAAGGCTTTGTTACAGCATGTCCATGACATAAAAATAAGGATAAAAAATTACAAGCATATCCTAAAACTCAATGTCGTTGGCAAGTGCCGAACATGTGGAAATGTGAGTGAGTCAATTGAACACATAATGGCAGGATGGTCAGCCTTGTCATAATCTGTCTACCTATGTCCCGTAACCAAGTTGCAAAATTAATACACCAACACTTGGCTTTGACAAATAATTTGATGAATAAGGATATTCGTCCTTATCACAGATAGTCTTCACAAGATGCCCTTGAGTCTACGGATCACTTATTATACTGGGTTAGGACTATTTTGACCGACACAACGATAGATTTTAATCGCCCTGATATGATGTTCATTGATTAAAAAAAAAAAGCCGCTACCATTATTAACATCGTCGTACCACTGTCTCATAATTTAAGAAAAACTGAGTTGGACAAAATCACGAAAATATGGAAACCTAGGCTTGGAGATTAAGCGTCTATGGAAGTTATCCAAAATAACAATTTACCCCATTTTTATATCAACCGAGGGAAAAATAACAGCTGACCTCACAGATACCTTCACAGCCCTTAACATTCCTAGGAACATTTTCTTTGCCTGTCAGAGGGCGGTACTGCTGCAGACCTGCCACATCACCAGAAAATTACTCAGTGGACACTGATGAAGGGACTACAAGGAATTTTGTTTCTCTTTAACGAAACTCGACCCTGGCAGCGCCAGAGAAGGAATACTCGTTCGTTTCAAATATAATAATAATAATAATAAAATAAATTACAATGAACTTTGTATCTCTTTAACAAAACCCAAACCTAGCAGTACCATTAACCGAGAGGAGGAATCGAAATTCTTCCGAATGACGTCAAAAAATATCTTTACTTTCAGGCCCACGTCAGATGGCTTAGTTTGAAAAGAGCATTTCTTAGTAAGCACGAGAGAGAGAGAGAGAGTTTGGACGAATCACGAGGGCTAAAAATATTTGCTCTCAAACTTTGTCTTTAACAGCAACTCATGAAAATGACTAAATAAATAGCTTTCTACAGTGCGCTTATCTTGCATAGTGTACACTGCATTGCCACCAACCAATCGCTTGCTTCTCACCGTCACCATAGAAACATACACACACCTACACTCTAATCACCAGCTTCAAGAACAAAAGTAGACTAACAAAACATGCCCTTGTGAAGCATCACCAAAAGAATGCTGACCATGTTCTTCAAAGCTGCATACTGTACCAAGAGGCCCGAACAAGACTTTGACCCCCAAAACCTTCCTATAGAAGAAAAACTATACAGAGAACTGCCTGATCTGGTAACCACTGTGCACTTCATCTCAGATATAGGATTACAGATCTGAACCCCTCCGACATTAGAACGAAGAAGAGGAACGATGGAGGAGTAAAGTAGCAAGTTGTTTCTAAGTAAAACCCCGGTTTTACTAGACAGGGGTGCATTGTTTCAAGTTTAATTTTCACAAGAAAACTCTGCCCAAACACCAGTCCGTTAATAAATGGCTTCTTTTCTTTTTAAAAGAGGGCGCTACTTTGACATGAAAACCATAAAAAATGGACGATGACTGGAAAAAAACAAGGGCAATAATCTCGGCGATGGCGATTAGTCACTGTTTGTAATGTATAATGCATTGCTTTTTTGCTTAACTCCAGTTTATTATGTAGATTAAAAATGAAAACTTCAAGACACTTTATACTTTATATAAAAAAAAAATAATTTTTAAACCACGTGAAAACTTCTATAGAAATAGTAGATGTCTGGATTTGTGTGTTCCTTTTGTATTTATAATTGAGATTTGAGAATCTTGGATATTGGATCAGTTACAATAGTAAAAAAATTTTTTTTTAACTTTTGAAACTAAAACATTCTGGTTTTCGAAATTAAACCCATAGAAATGTTATTTGTAAAATGAAATCCATTAATTATGTGTTCTACTTTTCAGTCTATATTACATTTAATTTTCATTAGATGGAGAAAAATTAGATGTTTGAAATCATTTAGAGTTCTCAAAAATTCATTTGGCTTTGCTTTCAGAAATACATATAACTAGACATATAGCATTAATTGTAGCTAACACTTTTAGCTATTTCTATGAAAGTGTGTGATGCCTTACACTTGACCTTCCAATTTTTTTCAACACCAACATATTTTTAAAAATTGTGTATTCATTCTAGTTGTTGTTGTCGTTCTTGTTTCAATTCCCCGCACACATGTCATGTGACTTGTCCAACGTGACATTTAGTAATAGATTGTTATTGATTTATTTAAACTTAAGAAGAAAAAACAGTAAAAAAAAATACTTTTTTCAAAAAAGCAAAAAGCTTATATTAAGTGTCATTGTTAGTTTGGATCAGTCATTTAATCAGTCACCGCCAATATGGGCATAAAAAATCTCTGCAATTTAGAAATATTTTACCAATTGTTATTGTTTAGCTTGCAGCGTTCTCAATGCGCTATGATCCTAGCGCTTGTCTGGACCAGTTGTGAAAGGGGTAGGGGAGAATGGGGGTAACTTGGTGAATGTTTTCATGATCATATTTAAATGCATAAAACAATGTTCACTAAGGATTAGTTCACAAGTGGACTAATTCAACATACAACCATCTCTGCCAAGTGCGATTTCTTTCCCTTGTTCAAGGTACCAAACAAAATTATTAAATATCAATTATTAATAAAATAATTGGTAAATTTTTTATCGATTCTTGTTCTCAGGCAAAAGAAATAAGTGTGCAAAATTTTAGCTAAATCCAAAATTCCGTGTCAGAGAAAAAAAAATGCGTACAAACTTTTTGCTATCCAGACAGACAGCCTGGTCGTGCGGTTTGCGCGCTGGACTGTCGTTCGGATTTATCGACGGTCGAGGGTTCAAAGCCTACCCGCTCACATCCCCGTCGTCCTGCGGGAGGTTTGGACTAGGAAGTAAACTATCTTCAACTCTGAAGAAACATCCGAAACATGTAAAACATTTTACAAACATTTTAAACTTTGTACAAAAAAAACTTACACTTAAATTATTTATTCTCTCTATAGTCTATGGCCTCCTTCAGTCGCGATGTTCTTTTAGGATGATTACACTCCCGAAACGTCTAGAAAACAGGGCGTATTTAAGGGAGGGAAGGCGAGGCAAGAGAGGGTTTAGCAGGGTTTTGCAAATTCCCATCCATGGCGCAAAGTCGAAGAGTCAACTTTTTTATTACCGAGAATATTAAAGAAAAGAACTGGTGCCCCCTCGCCCCCCTTTACCTTTGCGATATTAAGTTTACTGTAAATTCTTGTTACATGATATTAAAAAAAACAACTAACATATGAACAAACTATTTATTGTACAAGTTTGGGAAAGGTTAACCGTGGAGCTCATGCATCCCAAAGGTCTATCAGACAAAAAATGCGAACGCTGCCAAAACTGTCAATAACATTACTACTGAAATGCTTCTCGTCGCAATGGACAAGTCGGCGATGAAGGCTTATCTGGTAGCTCTGATATTCTTCTTTACGTTGCAGCTCTTGCATCGTTTTAGGATGCAGACAAAACAGGTTGAAGTAAGCATTATTATAGCTTGAAAAGCGAGACTTTAATGAAGAAACTAACCAATCAAGATACGGAATATAAAGCCGTGTTCTGTATTAATCCGAAAATTCAAACATTTGGTTTTTGCTCGGCGTGTATGTCGACTGCAAATTCTCGGCAGAACAAACTGAATACAACGTTTGTCTTCCTCGAGATGCCATCCCTGAAGTCTTCCTCAGCATGGTCAACTTTGTTTTTGATGTCATCAATGTGACTGTTGATGTTCTGTTGAGCACCACTTATGCTAAAAAGGACGCCAATTAAAAGACAAATCAAAAACATATGAGAAGCAGGCACCAATTACACGTATGCAGTTTGTCTGGTTTCACTTAAAGCCGTTATTTTAAAATACGCCAAACACTCAAAGATCTTCTCAAAGTTGTGACTTAAAGCGAGAATGAATTCGTATTTTTCAGCCCATCGTGTCTCACACAAAAGAGGTAAATTAAGCGCTAATCATCTCGCTTGGGATTGTTACGGAAGAATTAGATAATCTTCTTGATGACACCAACAGCATTTCGTATATCTGAAACTCATTCAGGTCATGATAACAAGTTTAAGTCTGTGGGACACGCAACGGACTAAAGCTGCTTTTAGATATATTTAACAAATCTTGCCTGAAGAAAGTTCTGAATGCTAGCCATAACGGAGCAGTTTGTCCATGTCCAAAATGTCCATAAAGTACTTGCTGACAATGACGTTAGACACAGTCAGTGCGTCTCTTTCAAAAGTAGTGACAAAACCAATGAAGTCTTCTCGAGTACAATTGCCATCAACGAATCCAACGCTTAAGCACACATCTATTCAGTACCAGAGGTATCTGTCTTTTCATTACAGAAATACTTGCAGTTAATTCATGCTGCCGCTTCTCGTATAGTTAGCTCCGTCCATGCAAATCAACGTTTTGACTGGGAAGAAGCCTGTGAAGAACTTTCCTACATCTACCGTAAACTGGTGGACGTGTTTAACCTGCTTTTTTATCAAGCGCTAACACTGGCCGCAACTCCGCTAGACGTAAATACATTGACCAAGGGGACTGCCCTCTTCAATTTTGTTCAAAAAATCTTTCACATATATCAAATCGAAAGACAGCTGGCAAGGATTTTTCATCCAAGACCAAAAAAAAAGAAAACCAAAATATCAACAAAATCAATGATAAATTTTATCATATTCTAGGCTTTTACTAAATATAATAACCATAAATATGTGCAATGAAGACTGACCGTTACGACTAACGTGCTATAAATATTGAATGGCAAGCCTATAGTAAAGCGTTCATGACCGGATATGAACTGCAGATTAGCCTTTTGTAGTTTACTACAATAATAGCTTATCTTTATTAAGTTTAGTTCAGTTTAAGCACTACGTGTTAAGTAGCTTCCAGGCAGAAGTTCATTGATTTGAAGGTGTAAAAAAAAACTGGTTAAAAGTTGGTTTATCAGAATTCAGAGGGGTGCACGTACATGGTCAGCCATCAATTCCTACTAAGTCTAGGCTAGTCTACTACAACTGTAGTTCAGTCACCAGTGGAAGCAATACTTGTTCAGTTACTACTTGGATTGATCTGATGGTGCAAAAAAAAGTTAGAGAATCCATTGGGGTGCAAGTGCACCACCTTGCATCCCTTGCTGGCGCCCGTTCCCCCAAAAGAGAGACACAAAAAATATCTGAATTTCAACTTATCGGAAATGTACGCTATTAATTCGCATTTTAAACGACAGTACTGTTATGACCCTATTGGCGGCGCAAAAGGGTTAACTATAGGCTCAGTTGACACACACGAGAATCACTCAGGTCAGCGGGGGCCATGGACAAGGGACAGTACTACGATTACATGATTACACGCAAATATGACCAATGTTATGGTCATGTGATCGAAAGCCTGCGTGTACGAGTGACACAGTGGATAGAAAAGCGGGAGTTCAAGACCGGAGAGCGTCGAGACCAGCCCAGTTAGTCGCCATGAAATCGGGCCTGGTTGAGTCCTGATGTGTTGATGTACAAGTCCAGAAAGAGAGACAGTAGAGTTCTTTTAAGTTGGTGATGTACAGAGTGACATTTTAGTTGTTGATGTGTTTGACGCCAATTGTCTAGTATTGGCTGTTATCTACTTATTCACTCATTATTAAAGTACCAGATTATTTGGAGCCTTGTTGTCAAGTTCTTGATGTGTTGATGTATGGTGTTGTGTTTAGCCGTGTTTACAGAAGGTCAGAAAGGAGGGAGAATCGTAACATTGGTGTCAGAAGTGGGATCCTTTCTGGCTGAAATGTCTTCGAAGAAACTACTTAACCAGTTGTTGGTCAAAGAATTAAGGCAAGAACTTCGCGAGAGAGGTCTGCAGCTCAACGGTAACAAAGAAACACTAACAGAACGCCTAAGACAGGCCCTTATTGAGGAAGATCAAGATCCAGATGAATACATATTTGAATTAAACCCAGATATGACAGAGATCCTGAGTAACATGCAGGGCCAGATGGACTTAATGAAGGAGAGCCTCAAGAAAATAAACGCCATGAATGAAAAAGTAAATGAACAGATGAGCTCTATGAACGAGAAGATTGACCAGAGAGTCAACACTGTGGAAAAAGAAATGGAAGAGATAAGGACTCATGTCCAAGAACAACTGAGCAAGGAACGGGGTACTAGAACAAAAACATTAGTGCCCGAAATCTCTGTGAAGATAAAGCCGCCTGTGTTTGATGGATCCATCTCATGGACTGTTTACAAAAGACAGTTTGAGGCAGCGGCCAAGGTTAATAACTGGAACACTGAAGAAGAGAAAGCGACTGCTCTGGTGTTGGCTTTAAGAGGGAAGGCAGCAGAACTGCTCCAGTCAATGACAAATCAACAAGATTACGCTGCCATTGTTAAGGCTATGGAGCTCCGTTACGGAGACGAACATTTACAAGAAGTTTATAGAGTTCAGTTGAAAACCCGACAACAACGCCCCGGTGAAACCTTGCAAGAGCTAGAGGCGGACATAGAACGTCTTGCTCATTTGGCATATCCAACAGCAGCACAAGACTTTCTGGACGTCGTTATCACTGATGCATTCATTGATGCTATTCGAGATCCAGAACTGAAGAAGGCAATAAGAATCAGTGGTAAGCGCAAATCCAGCGAAGCCCTGGTCTACGCCCTTTCCTATGAAGCCGCCAAAGACGCCTCTAAGAATATCCATCATGGGCGTATGCTGGAAGTCCAAGAAGAAGATCTTACACAACTTCTCAGAAGGGTAACTGAAGTGCTAGAAGAACGCAGACCAAATAAGAAGCAAGAAGGACGGAATAGAACCAGTGTACGTTGTTGGAATTGTGGAGAACCTGGACATTTACAAAGGAACTGCACGAGAAGATTTCCCCGACAAACAGAGTATCGGCACAGACCGGAGACAGATGCAGGGTCAGGTGCTCATGTCTACCAGGGAAACTAACTTTCGCCGGTTTTATGGGGCAAAAATCGGCGACCAAGAACATGACAGCCCCTGCAACTATAATTCCAGTCGCTGTGTTAGGGAAGGAATTTAAAACTAAGCACCGAAAAGGGCAAATTCACCAAAATGCTGATACACTGTCTCGACGACCCTGCAAATCAGAATGTAAGCACTGCAAGAAGGCTGAAGAACAGGAGGTAGCTATCAATTGTCATCGGCTCGGAATAGATGTTTCCGGACCCTGGTGTGATAAAAGGATTCGAGAGGATCAAATGCAAGATGAAGATCTGGCTCCCATTCTTCTATGGAAAGAAGATGGACAACGGCCAGATTGGAAAGACATCTCTGAGAAGGGGGTAGCCACCAAGGCGTACTGGGCTCAGTGGGA
Source organism: Biomphalaria pfeifferi (assembly GCA_030265305.1). Classification (NCBI taxonomy): domain Eukaryota; kingdom Metazoa; phylum Mollusca; class Gastropoda; family Planorbidae; genus Biomphalaria; species Biomphalaria pfeifferi. The sequence goes on from JASAOG010000029.1 coordinate 179,742, forward strand.
CTCGCTGACGTTGGTCAATGGTGTCATCAAAAGGGTTTGGGAATCTGCTGATGGAACATCCAAACGCCTTCAGCTGATGTTACCGAAGGTGAGAGTTGCTGAAGTACTGAAAGAGATGCATAATGGCGCTAGCGGATCTCATCTTGGTGTCAATAAGACTCTGGAAAAGGTTCGTCAGCGGTTCTACTGGTTCAGATATAGAGAGGATGTAGAGGAATGGTGTCGAAGGTGCGACATATGTGCGGCAGCAAAAGGCCCTCGACGCAAAACTAGGGGTCTTTTGCAACAGTATAATGTTGGTGTTCCATTCGAGAGGATCGCAATAGATGTAGCAGGCCCATTTCCTGAAACCAAGAAAGGAAACAAATACATCTTGGTAGTCATTGACTATTTCAGCAAATGGCCAGAAGCTTATGCCATACCAAATCAAGAAGCTATCACAGTGGCCGAAACACTCGTGGATAACTGGATCAGTCGCTTTGGTGTACCTAACGAGTTGCACTCTGACCAGGGAAGGAACTTCGAGTCCAAAGTTTTCCAGGAGATGTGCAAGACACTTGGCATCGACAAGACTCACACGACAGCTCTCCATCCGCAATCTGATGGGATGGTAGAGCGATTCAAATCCTAAGGTTGGCAACACTTTCTTGGCTAGCTAGCAATATATAAATACAGCTGGGGATTCCCCAAGTGTGTCAACCCAGGTACAAATAAAAAATAAGCATTTTTTTAAACCTCAACCTAAGGTCAATGTTAGTCAACAATCACAAAGAGGAGTAGCTTCAACCAATGGGTATCAGGTAACAGGCAGAGCCATGTACAAAGAAATGACTATGCCTAACAAACTGGACAGTATTAACTTCCACCCCAGCAAAGAAAAATCTACAATTTTCCAACTAAGAACATGACACACACCTCTATTAAATAACCATCTAAACAAAATAAACTCCACACAACTCCCCCTTTGCAGACCCTGCGCCCACCCTTATGAAACCTTAAAACCATATCCTCTTTGAATGCCCCTCCCTAATTCACCTTAGGGAGACCATACTTCCACTACAGCCCAACATAACCAACACCCTGTACGGCAGTGCTGAACAACTGAAGAAAAACAGCACACTTTTTGTTTCCTTGGCACAGTCTGCAAAAGAGCTCACAGCTCAGCAGCAATAAAGCTGGCTAGAAGAAGAAGAAGAAGAACTATAAACTATATAATGCATATTCCATATTTCGTTAAACGATGGAAAAGGAAATTAATTTTACATGTTCATTATTTATTTCTTCTAAAACATGCCATGCTTTTAGATCAAAGTATTATTACAAAGCTTATATCAAATCAATCTGTCTGGTACAATTCTGCACACGTTGAATACAGGTACAGAAGACGGAAAGAAAATAGACCGCTAGGAGACAACGGCTTCGTCTGCACCAAATGCGGTAATTATGTAGGTCGCAACAGGGTCTGCATAGTCATGTGAATCATTGCACGCATCTTTAATCTTCGGAATTGAAGACATTGTCATTGTCATTAATTTCTCTCACTTCCCATTCTCGGACCATGTTGAAACTTAGCGCAATTATTCAATGGCATAGTCAAGACATAAAATACTAAAAGAAATTAACCAATTAGTTACTATTGGCAGTAATTTTTTTATATTTTGCATCTCAAACATGAGAAGAAATTGCAATTGAGTTAATTGGTGGTAGGCCTATAAGCTGAATTAATACCATTTAGTCTGAATCTTAGTGAACACAAACCTGAATAATCTGTGGAAACTATAGAAACAATTCATAATTATACAATGTTCTATGTTTATAAGCTCTCCACTAGCAGAGTAGTTGAAGTGTTGGCTTGCGAAGCCCGAGAAGGCTAGAGCTATGAGTTTAGGTCGTTGCCCCCACTCCTTCTTTTCTTTTCTTTTTTAGAAATCCTTTTTTGTTGTTGGAGGCACGGTGGCTGAGCTGTAAAGCGCTAGGTGGTCAAACCGGGGGTCGAATCCTGGTCAAGATTGGGAGTTTTAATTTAGGGATCTTTGGGCGCATCCGAGTTCGCCCCAGCTATAACGGGTATCTGAGATAAGTTGGGAAAACTTAAAGTCGGTTGGTCGTTGTGCTGGCCACATGAGACCATCGTAACCGTGGGCCACATAAACAGATGACTTAACATAATTTGCCCCATAGATCGCAAGGTCTGAAAGGGGAAACTAGATCTCAATTTTTTAAAAATTGTTAGGCTAGATCTATTATAAATGTAATTACATGACTGATCCAAACTAATTGATTCAAATACATTTAAGATAAGATTTGTTTTTTTGTTAATGTATTTCTTAAAATCTTGTTGTCTGTTACTTTTTCTCTACTTGTGTGTTTCCTTATTTTCTCTCTTTCTCTTCTCTCTCTCTATATTTCTCTTATTTTATCTCTCACCGTTTTTTTTTCTTTACTTGTCTCTTTATGATTCCAATTTTCTATTTTCCTCCTCTTTTTCTTTCTTTCTCTCCCCCCCCCCCCTCTCCTCTCTGCCCCCCCCCCCCCCCCCCCAAGAAAGAACTACACTATAATGAGCTGACAAGGACATCTGAGACCTATCACTTCCTGCTATAGATTCGCCAGTGTAATGACATCAACAGAAAATTTAAATGTCAAAGAATAATTTTATAAAGAAAAAAACATATGTTGTTGTTGTTTTTTTTTTTAAATAAAATATTCATTTGTTATAAGATGCATTTTATTTGTGTCTGGTCGGCAAAGAATTTTGAAAGACTTTTCATTGGAGACTTGTGAAATTTCGCCATACTTTTGCCCGAGACAAAACAGAATGTGACATTACAAGAGGTATCAACATATAACAAAATATAGAGGATAAAATAAAATACAAATTATAAATGAGGTGTATGAGGGGAACTCATTCTTCTCTCTCTCTCTCATCTCTCTTCTCTCTCACATCTCTCTCATCTCTGTTTCTCTCATCTGTCTTTCTCTTTCTAATCTCTCTTACTATCTCTCATCTCTCTTTCTCTCTCTCATCTCTCTTTCTCTCTCTCATCTCTCTTTTTCTCTATCTTAACTCTTTCTCTCTCTTATGACCTATCCTAATTCTAGGTCACACTCTCTCTCATCTCTATGTTTCATTTTTCTCTCTTGTCTCTTTCATTTCTTACTAGTCTTTCTACATTTTTATCTCTTTCTTTGGCTTCTCTAATTTATCTTTATCTTTTTCTCCTTTCCCTATCAATTCTCACTCTACCATCACATTCTATTCTCTCTAGCGTCTCATCCTCTTCTCTTGGTCTAGATCTATTACAAATGTGATTACATGAGTGATCCGAACTAATTGATAGAACTACAATTTTTTTTTTTAAGTTGGTTTTTTTTTTTTTGGGGTGGGGGGTAGGGGATTTGGAACACAAAATTAAAAGGGATGTACTTTACTAGAACCCATATTTTTTCCCCTCATAAATAATATAAAGTAGGATCACTAATGTATTTGGCCAGTCAGCCGGTCTGTTGTCTAAGATGTGGTCTATCATAGATCAAACAGGAGATAACGTAGTGAAGCATGATAACTTTGTTATTTTAATGTTTTATAAATATGGTTTGCATTAATTTCTTTCGCAACTGTACGAATATATAAAGACTTACAGTTGTGGTAAGAATTTTTTTTTAATTCACTTTCCAAAAGATACATTGCATTAAAAAAACAACAACTAATTTTATGGTATCACAACAACAAATGTAAGAAATGACGCGTGAATGATAATCTCCTCTTTGTTCTCAGTAAAGTTTCCCTTACTGTCAATTATCTTAGTCTATTAATCTATTCCTTTAAACGTTTAGCTCGATGGATAGGAATATTTTATTGGGACCTTCATTTACATTATAGTTTGTACAGCGGACTTCAGCTCCCTTATAAATATAGTTGTTTAATCTCTCCAACTCTAGAAGTATGTTGGTTCTAAGTATCTCATCATCTGTGCTCGAGAGAGTACGTTTAAGTCTTTCCTGTTCCTGCTTTCGGCCTGTCTGTATTAGTGCAGCTAACGTCCATGTTTTGTTGCTTGACAGATGCCTTGAGTAGTGTCCATGGTTTTTTGCTTGACAGATGCCTGGAGTAGTGTCCTTGGTTTGTTGCTTGACAGATGCCTTGAGTAGTGTCCATGTTTTGTTGCTTGACACAGATGCCTGGAGTAGTGTCCTTGGTTTGTTGCTTGACAGATGCCTTGAGAAGTGTCCATGTTTTGTTGCTTGACAGATGCCTGGAGTAGTGTCCATGGTTTGTTGCTTGACAGATGCTTTGTTCAGTGTCCATCGTTTGTTGCTTGACAGATGCCTTCAGTAGTGTCCATGGTTCAGACATTGTGGCATTTGGTACATTTATTCTCTGCGCGCAAGCGCTGATTAAAGCGGAGATCGATTTTGTATGATGGGCATCTCCAGGAGAGAGTTATTAGACTTCCAAAAAGCTGTTCTCCTTCTTGGTTTAGTTAACCCTTGAGTTAGCTCCACTAGAATGGCTTTATGGTCTGTGAGGTTCAGTGTCTCCTCTAAGTGACTCACCCAGCCTATTGTACACTCGGCTGGTACATTTGATCTATCCAGCCGGGATTCAACTGGATGGGTGTTAGATATCATGGTGGTCTCAAGACCGGTGGACTACACTTTTCTATATGCGTCAACAATACGGAAGCTATGGATCACGTCGTCTAAATAATTTGCTGTTGTTACTACACGCCCGGGGCTGTTGTTCGTTTATCTAGATTAGATGTTTTAAAATTAAAGTCACTTGGCATATAAAAGTATCGGTACCGTATATATTAAATAGTGTCTCATTTAAGAAGTTTTGATAAATAATACTGATTGGGTCTTAAACAAAAGTTATGTTAAATTTTATCTAATTTTTTAATGATCGGATCATGTTTTCTGTAAGGTGAAAAGTGTACTGCCTAAAACTCGTTTCTTAAGCAAAAAAATCTTAAAACAAAAGGTCAAAGAAATAAACATAATTTAGAAATCAGTCAAGTAGTAGTATTATTAGGTTGATCTCCCTAGCATAAATGTTATTTCTTTTAAATCTAAAAGCATAAAACAATGAGATTCTTTCTATTTCTCCCTAGTCCAGCGGTTCTCAACCTTTTAAGCTCGGCGACCCCTTTTTAGAATCCCCCACTTGACCGCGACCCCCCCCCCCCCACACACACAGTAAAAGAAGAATAGACAAAAACAATCCATATTTTCGATGGTCTTAGGCGACCCCTGGTTTATCGTCAATCGACTCCCAAGGGTCTAGGCTGCATACTTAGTCCTAGTCGGTGAAGCAGCAGATTATAACTACACGTTGTTCTTTTTCTTTTTCAAGTAAACCAATTCTATTGTTTATAAAGTTCATGTATCGGAGATGTTCACGATAGACCATACAATGTTAATGACGCTTAGATTAAAGTCCAATGTTGCCAATTAATAACAAGGAGAAAACGACCGAGTCATAATTTTAACAAGATCTCGATGTGCTTGCCAGTTGGTCTTCGTATTCAATCTTCTTGATTACCTCTACTTTGTTGATCATTTGTTGTTGTTGTTTTTAAATGACTTTCATAAATTGAAAGTCTAAATGTCACCATTATAGTAAAATTATTTGAACGTTGTCCTGTAAAAAGGAAGAGATTGGAAAATTTGATTCTGTAATTCTAAAAAGGTAAATCGCCGGGGCAAGATCCGCATTAAGTTCATTTATTTACCGTTGCTATGACGGCAACAGGTGGACACTTTTTGCCAGGTGGACTTCGTTACTGATGCAATAATAAAACAAAAAATAAAATTGAGGAAGAAGTTTTTTTGTTTGCTGCCAACTAAAAAATATAATTCTGATAATAAATATATATGGGTTAGTAAGTGTAGACCTATTTTATTTAATCAAAACATATATCTACATTTTAATATATCGAGAATCTATAGCATTTCTATACATTTTTATGTGTTTTATAGCTCAAGTTTGTTAATAATAAAATGTTTATGTTCTGTCTTTCTCTGGCAATTATTTAATAAAGTTTAAAAAAATCATCTCAGGTTTCTTTTTTTTTTTTCCAATTTGCTAATGGTTCAATTAATATTGCGTGTGTGTGTCACCGATGATTTTCCCTATTATCCTATACGTGGACTTTTTTGTTTACATTTTGTAATAATTAATACGGGTATTTGAAAATAAAATATTTTTTTAAAATTTACTTACCGATTATCCATTGGCCTAGCCTATCGTGATTAATGCCGGCCCTCCTCCTTTCTCATTCTGGACTTGGGACCAGACTAATGGTGGAGTTACCGGCTTTTAATGACACGACTACGGTACGGTACGACGGTAGAGGAGACAGAGATGCTAGTTGATATATCTAGAAGCGGCCTTAGGGGGTGGCGAGTGGGGAAATTTAGGCACCGGTAAATTAAGCCCTTTTTGACAAGGCGTCTCGGGCGGCCCCACGATACCAGAAATATTTTTATAGAGTTTGTTGAATCATTATTTGCGTCGATTGAAGACATATAAATCAATATTAGAGGACTGCAGACAAAACCTTACTAGTTAATACTTATATGCAGAACAATTACAATACAGTATGTAATTAATAGTCTAACGGCCAATGGTACGATACTTACGTAAAGTAGCGCTTTAGGATTTTGTAACAAAAATAAGACGCATAGCCTTAGAGCCGAACAAGCTCTTTTGGTTCATGAGATATTGTCTAAATGGTCTACGCTTATGGTTCACGGGCCCTCGTATGACACTCGCTCGGGGGACGGCGTATGACATTACTACATTAGCCACGGGTCCCGTGTACTGCTAAGGCCGCCTGATACATCAATAAAGTAGCCTCTGTATAAAATAACCTGTCTCCATATTATCTTTAACCGAAGCCGGTAGAGGAGATAGGCGATATTTAACACATTAAAAATAGTAGCTTCTGTATTAAATAACCCATGTCTCTCCATTTTCTACAAACGTATAAACGAGACTATGCTATAAACTTTTTTCCCCGGCTTTATGGGTAAATAATATGGCGTAGTAAAAGTGTTTGAATAAAAAAGTGCTAGGGTTTTACGTGAAATTTTACAAGATTACGATTCTATTCTTAGCGAAGTCTTCTAAACTTTTACGCAAAACTGTGTTGGCCTACTCACTGCCTACTGTACACAATATTTGAATGTAAATCTGATAATTTGTTTTTGAAGGTTCGTGACTAGATTAAACTATTAAAAACTATTTAAAAAAACAACGGCGAGCTGCTTTCAATTGATATCGGTATCCTATTCGAAGCTATCACGGAAGGCAGATACAGAAGGAAACAATAATTAAAATGACCACTGGAAGATAATGTGTTAAATTTGACCGAAAAAAAAATCATGGGTAATTATCAGCAATCGTTAAAAGCATACTAGAGAACATATCCTCATCGCGCATACTATTGCGATATTGAAACTCTTGCAAATAGCTTTGAAACAATGCACGACTTGTTCCAAATTGCCTTTTTAACTTGCGTTTCGCGCGCATCCACAAATTCTCGATGTTTTGAGTATGAATTTCAGGGTCCAAAGGGTCCACAAAATTTTGTTGGTGAACAACAACTGAATGTGAATAAATCCCTTGGCCTATTTGTAGAATGTTTGCGTACGCTGCCCAGCCATCTGATATTATATGGCTGGCAGGCAATATATGCTCCACGATGCATTGTTCCAACGTTGCTGCACGGCGGTCTGGAACCTCAACAAGAAAACAGCGCCCACTTTCTCTTTCCACTCCGCCAAAAACCCAGTGTCCCTCTCGCCATTGGCCACGGTGATATTTTCTATGAAAATATTTAGACTCATCTATCTCAACCACAATGGGCTCAAAATTTTCATCCACACCACCGATTTGCAAGCCATGATTTTCATTCCATCGCCCACATTCCTCGCGCAAGAAATTGCACCAATCTGTAACGATTGAGTTATTCACTTGTCCGGCGTCTCGTGACATTTGTTGCTGACGCATGTCACAAGCCCAACAATAGGTCATAATAATTATTTGTTTTAGGCTAAAATGGCTGCCTGTAAAGAAAGAGCCGTGTCGCACCGATTTTCGCACGTGACATTGATTGCAATTCCACAGATAACCATCCGCACTATGTCTGACGCGTACTAATGAGCACGGGTCATTGCAATTTTCACAATGAATTTCAATGTTTAGAAGTCGTCTTCTAGCACACCACTCTAATACTACATGAGCTTCTAGGTGAGGCAACAACGCTGATACATTCCAAAATTCATTCCTCACCTCCACTCTGTCCATTAGTTCATTAGCGCCTGCAATACGGGTACGAGCAACAGGTCGGCCAGCCATTAGTTTACAAAACAATGAAGTCAATAAATAGAAATAAAACTCCAATGTACTCAGATATCACGCAGGTGAATTGAAATTAAAGTAGAGGTAAAATTAAAGTCTACTACTACAATTAAAACTCAAATATTATGCTGCGTAGGTGAATCAAAATCTGTAATTGAAATTGAAGTTCAATAAATAGCCTACTAATAAAATTCAGATATCGCACAGGTGAATCGAGATATTAGGTACCGGTAGGTAACAATTAAGTCCGATAAACACTAATAAAACTCAAGATTTGGCGCAAGTTAAGCAAGACAGCAATGTAAAAATAAATACATCCAATGTTGAAACTATTGTAAACAAAGAAATGTAAATCCAATATCGAGCAGTTGTGAATGCAAGGTAATGGGGCCTATTCAATGGTTATCACTTGATTATATACATCAGGCAAAAACAATGGGGATGGGGGTATAGGTGGTAGAAACAGACAATCCCAAGAATAGGGATGGGAGGGAATACAAGTTATCTAACAAAGTCCAGGATGACATCTAGATGTGAGAAGGTATAGGGAAATCCTTCGGCCAGCTGCGCGTCATTGATGTCCGTCTTTTCAACGCGGTACCTGAGTAGGGGGACACAACCAATGGGGAAACAAATTTACTAAACTATAAAAAAAAACTCACACGGTTTATTAGTAAAAGTGTGAGTGTAGTTAAAGTTTCAAATTATAAATAATTTACTATGCATTTAAAAGAGAAAATTCAACTTGTGATGTAATACTAAAATTTATAAAATTATATGTATCAAATATAAAATTGATAAATCAATTTATTTGGGAATAATAATAGCAAAGGAAAATCTGTCAAGTTATTACAATGAGGAATATTTTCAGAGTACTTTATAAAACAATGAATCAGGCTCCCTTTCACAGGCGGATATTTGAAAACATATTGGGTCTACATGTCGATCATCAACATCAACTTTTTACCGCACCAACCCTATCCTTTCAAAAGTGCGCCTCCCCTTCCAAAAGCACATCTGAAGGGTTAAGGTAGATAGTGAGAAGGCGATTAGCCTATTTTATCGCCAACATTCTCCCATCCGAGTATGTGTCTATCATCATAATCCTTTGCTTTATAGTTGAAGTTGGGGGGGGGGGGGGGGGAAGGGGAACTGAAGTGGTAACTACCCTACACTCAAACTTGACTTTGCGTTTGCTAAGGATTCAGAAGTTGCTGATTTTTTTAAGACTTAAGATTAAATTTGTCCTTTAAGTTTGTTGAAATGTCTTATAATTATCTGCACAATACAAAAATTTTCAACAGAATGATAAATTTGATATACAAATAAATCTAAAAAACTTGAAGTCACGTCAGAAATCTCTTTAAAATTTCTAAGAAAAGGACACAATTATGGTACTTAGTGAACAAGCAAAGAAGATGCTGACAGAGATCTAAAGACTTCTCTATGAACATCAAAAGTTCCCTGTATTGACAGTAAAAAGTTCCCTGTAAGCAAGCGTTGATGGTCACTTCAAAGCTTGACCTTCATCGACCTACAGCTACACGAGTTCCTGTCTGTTTGCGCAATGCATCTTGCCCTGCTACTGAATGATTCGCACCTGGACGTCATCATTCTCTAGTCAATCTATTGTTTCCCTATCAAAGAATATCTCAAGTTTGTCCGCGTATGTCTGCACCCTCACCCACCTCTTAGCCTCTCCCAGCCCGTGTAAGGGACTCTGGGGTTTAGTTCTTTACTACACACCCCTCCCAGCCCGCTCCCGCGGTTTCACCATCATCCTCTTCCCCCGCCCGCAGTTTCACCCCCATCCTCTCCCCTCCGCCCGCTCCCGCGGTTTCACCATCATCCTCTCCTCCCCCCCCCCCCCATTTCAGTGACCACATTCCTTTACTCTAGTCTAGATTAGATTAGAGACAGTCATTGTACCTGGTATATATCTATCAAAGGAATAAATATTTATGACATTCTTTTCTATAAGGACATAAGCTGTTTATAGCGTGTTCTAGATACTATGCAACAAGCCTTATAACACACAACAATTATTGCAACTTTGTTGAAAAATATTACAAGTTGTCAGCACCTTAAATCCACATCTTTTTTTTTTTTTTTTTAAAGGAAACCTCAGAATTTGAGCTATTCAATTTTAGCTTTATCATCATAGGAATACTTGGGCCTTAGGCCTCTTTTCTTTTCTTTGCCTCTTTTTTGGGCTTAATGTGCCTCTTGTATGGGCCATCTTGCCTCTTTTGTGGGCTGTTTTTTTTTTTTCCAATATGTTTTTATTTGTAAGTTCTCATAATTCACAAGTATTAAATCATAAACAATTGAAAATTGATTAACCTAAAAATACAACAATAGTAACAGAAACATTATTTAATATCAAAGACATACTACCTAACCATCCTAGCCATTGAATCCATAAAAGACAGAACAATGATACAAGTATCCTCTACCCCAGAACAATCAACACAATATCAAATATCCCTGACCCCCCATTTCTGGAAAACTACCTGAGCATTGTACAAGTATATGAAAATCAAACTAGATGATTCTCTACCCTAAAATCCATTATTTTTCTAAATGTCAATTCTAAGTGATTAGGATGAAAAACCTTATTATTATGTAGAGCTTTGAGCCAGCTAGCCCAAACAAGGTTCCTGTATTCGGAAACAATAATTAAGTTAAAGTTTTGTATCATTTTATTTTTTAGTTTTGGCAGCTTGTTTAATACAATTGACAAGTTAACATTTACATAGTTGCCACAGTTTGCTTCTAATAAGTCCCTTACAGTACTTCTAACTTGAAGGATTAATGGACATTCCAAATACATATGTTTCTCATTGTCAGCATTTTCAAGATGGCATAATATACAGGCACGGTCATTTGCTCGTCCTCTAACCATAGGGGTCATCCCAAAGATAAGTCTATAACTTATCTATCTCTCTAGCTTTTGGTGGGATATGTTTGATGTGTAGGTTTATGAATGTGTCCTAAAATTCTGTCACCCCAAGAACTCTCCCCCACTTAATCCTATTCACTAGACTTTCATGTAACAGCTTTTTAAGTGTTGTGTATGATTCTTTGGTTTTGTTGTGTATTAAGTATTCATTACCAGGTAAAATTCTGGAAATAGACCTGTAAAATGGATGAGTGACTGTACCAAAATAGTGAGGAGTATCATTGTGTATTGGAAGAAGACTACTTAATCTTAAACCATAATAGTAAATTGTCAAGGGAAAGTTTGTTGGGTTTCTAACTACTTGACCTACAAATTTTAGCCTTAGCGAATGTATTTTTGTTTTGACATCTTATAAGTTTATCCCCCCATCCTCTTTGTTTTGAATGAGTGTAGTGTGCTTAATGCTCCTAATAGTGTTTTTAAATATAAAGCTTCTAATTAACTTGTTCAGCTTGTTTATGAATTTAGGAGGTGGCTCTGTAATGTTAGCTAAATAGACAATCTTTGGAATGACCAAACTATTTATCAATACAGCTCTACCAAATATTGTAGAACCTGTGTGCTTATAAAGTTTTAGCAAGTTTGAGGCTTTGACAAAAATTTTCTCCCACTGGTCTTTACAATAGAATAAAGGATTACAGGTATAGACAATACCACAATTCTTGATTTTATCTACAATTTTGAAAGCGCAATTCTCTTTGAATTTCCATTTCCCTAGTCCCACTAAAGAACATTAACTGCAAAGTTCTACCAAAACAAAATTTCCATTATATATATTTTAATTCAATTTTTATAACATAAAAAATCGGTACCTACATTTACGCTTTTTCGTGTTATTACTGTCATTCTAATTTAAGAATAATAATGTGTATACACCCCCCCCCTTTTTTTAAAAATACTTTAATCAATATAACATATTCCTATTAATTCTATTTGTTTTATTTTCTTTCTCTTCCTATCAAGGTTTAGCTCACTGTATTAAAAATCAAGTAGGTTATCCCCCCTTAGAAATATTTCTTTTAGTCTTGATCCAGCAGCTAGACAACGTAATAAAAATCTGGCCTGCACCAATATGGCTACCTAGAGACGTAAATAAATGAACTTAATGCAGATCTTGCCATCGCCGGATACACCAAAGTTAACTATTTATAGCTTTCCGACACCCAATGAAAATCTCAATAATAATGCAGACTAAATATCAACTAATCTAATCTTCCTTTTGTATGTATCAGGCTATATTTGTCACAAAAGTAAATGCGTACGGTATATATAGAGTATGGCGTCCAATATTTTAAATCTATGTAGTGTGTTATTTAAGAATGTACACTAAAACAGCGGTTCTCAACCTATTTAGTTACTTGACCCCCTAAAAGAATTTACCTCTATCGTAAATTCGTTTTTCGTTTACAGATAAATAAATGTGTGCTCAAAAAAGGTTATTATTGAGACTTGCATTTATTTACTTTTCTTTTGCGTATTCACAATATACATGTTTTATACTTAAGGGACAATTTGACAAATATGGCGAAGTATGGAGAACAATCTTTGACGCAATAAACTAGATTGTTACAGAAATAGTGTTTCGACGGTATTTACAAACACGCCAACGGTAGTGCGATGGTTGAGATTGTTTCTGTTCCATCAGATCAGGAATTTAGTAGCACAACGAATGTCCACTTCAGCTTCTAAATTTGGCCTTAATCACTAAAAGCCGAAAAACTTTGGTTTGCAAAAGATTTGTTCTTGGAAATGAAAGAGGAAGGCACAACACAATCTCAAACAGAGCAGAATATGAAAAAGTTTGAATGCTATTTCATCTCATCACAACTCTGCCTGCGGTTCCTTCTGGGGCATAGGCCACCAACCAGCTTCCTCCAGGCGTCTCGGTTCTGGGTGAGTCTCTCCAACTGTCCACACATCTTGCCCATCTGCTTGGCATCTGCTTTCAAATCGCGGCGCCATGTATTCCTGGACCGTCCCCTCTTCCTCTTTCCTTGCGGGTTCCAGGTTAGGGCTTGCCTTGTTATGTTGGATGCAGGGTTGCGAAGGGTGTAACCAATTCATCTTCAGCGTCTCAGAAGGATATCTACTTCAATAGGCTGCTGCTATGTTCTTTGCAAGTATTTCTCACTCTCATTGAATACTAAGTTCGGTTCAAATCTACTTGTTACAGAATGGGCAAAGAAAACACTTTCAATGAAGAATAGCCCCAAAAAAATGTCCGGGAGTTTTAGGCAATCGCTGGCAATTTGTCATTCGACCTCAAGGGGGTAGCAAACCACATAGATAGATTCAACGTCTATTCTACAATTCGCTAGTAAATGAAGTATGCATTAGAAAGTTTTTTAGTGATCAACAATTATTCGTAATGTAATTTGTGCGTGTGTGTTCAAAGCTCATACTTCTGCTTAACCAATTTAGAGATTGTGCTTGACGCCCTTGACCAGAATATAAAATTTAACTTATACTAGAGTAAATAGATCATTGACTTAGAGCCAATTCTCTACAGGGAAGGTATGATGGTGTCACAGCTTTCCTATTATATAACTCTATCTACTTATAACTCTGTAGAATCTCCCTTAGGTCTCGCTACGTCTAGGTGTCCCTGGTTCAGTTCTAGTTAACGAAATAAAACAATGAAACCACTAGATCAAACACATACACTTTAATCAGCTTTACTGCATATCACACACAAGCTGGATTCTGTGTCATATACCAGTTTTAGAACCCCTGTAATATCTGGTGACTAGTAGTCACTGAACTATTCCGTGCAGTTAGCACGAGATTTTGTTTGGTCGGAAGCTGACCACGAGGTGGACACCTCAGTTGATGTTAGACTCTTGTAGAGAGAGGAATGTTATGGATATTTTTGACAAGCAGAGTTATGTATAAGTATTGAAATTATTATAATTGATTTCTATTCATGACACATTTTCTCGGATGTAATTTGTGATGGCTGAAGTCGCCAATATCTTTTGTGATTTATTATTATGGGAATAAAATCCATGTCTGCTAACATAGCGTCTATTAATAATTCCAAATGTTGTGGTTGGAGAGTTCAGTATGTCAGTGTTCTCACGCACCAGCAAATCTAGTGCGTGTGAGAAAGTATTTAGTTAAGAAGACAAAGAACATACAAATACAAGTGCTCCTTCTTCCCTAGTGCTATTAGAGCATGGAATGGGTTGCCTGAGCTAGCCAGGAAAACCAGTGACTTGTCAGAATTTAAGTCATTGGTTAATATGCATGACTAAATGCATGACGCGTAGGACGTAATCATCTTCTTTTTTGAAGTAACGTCTGTATTATATAAGATAAGATAAGATAACATTATAGTAGTGCCAGAAGAGGTACCTACAACACGACATTCGCGTCATCACGCCTGGAATAAGAACCAGGCCCTGACACTCTGTCTAACCACTCTCTGACAACAAACACACTTCCGGTTATTCGCGCAGAGTGTAAAAATAGATTATACATACATACACACATTCATCCGTGACAGATGGTTTGATATCATTTTATAGTGAATAGAATCGTGTTGGGTTACTGAGAGAGAGAGAGAGAGAGAGAGAGAGAGAGAGAGAGGGAATAAGAGTAAGAGAGAAGTTAGTAGGTGGATAGGTAGATATAATTGAGAAGTAGAAGATTTATAAGTAGAAGGGATAGATTTAACTGAGAGGCAGAGAGATAGAGAGGAGAGACAGAGAGAGTCTAAAAGGTGAACAGGGAGATAATCGGTCTTTGGGACTTTGGGTATGTTGATAGAACAGAGAGAGAGAAAGAGAGAGAGAGAAAGAGAAAGAAAGAGAAAAAGGGAGAGCGAGACCAATCGTTATAGGAGGCCTGAACACCGAACTGCAACGTCACATCCTGTAGGCAGTTTAGACCAATAGCTCCTTGCCACATCACTGGTCTGTACGACAAGGCAACGAGCTATTGGTCTATACTGCCCACAGGCAGTGACGCGCAGGTCAGCGATGAGGCCTTTTGTAACGACTGGTCTCAGAGGGAGAGCCTGAGAGGTAGATAGGGAGATAGAACAGGAGGAGAGAGAGAGAGAGGGAGGTTTTTGAATATCTAGGGTAAATATAACAGAAAGAGAGAGAAATAGTGGAGCTTTGGGTGTAACAGAGAGAGAGAGAGTGAGAGAGAGAGATAGAGAGATAAAGAAAGAATTTGAGAGTTAGTGAGATAGAGATAATTAGTTAGATATGCGGGCAGGTTAAAAGATTTCCTAATTACACTCAGTAAACCTGAATCCATTTGTTTACAAATAGAATCGTTTTTTTACCTTAGTCCTGTTTTTGTTTTCACAGCTTACACTTCCCTCCCCATCTGCTCCTACTTTCCGAGTCAAAGTGTCCAGAGCTTCAGACAGTTTAAGAGCTGTTTCTGATCAAATATAGATGGGCATTAGGACGGCTTCTTTTATCTCTATCACAAGCCCGCCACAAAGGCTGGGAGTCACAATACCAATTCAGTACACAAGGTCTATAGTGTTACTGGGTATCGAGTAACCATTTCCGGTACAAAGCGTTTTTGTAGTACCACAAGTGAAAATACGAGACAAAGCGATTAAAATGAAATTTAAATACAGAAAAACAGTGAGCTAACATTGTCCTGCAATCCTAAAACAGCATAGTTACAGTATAGGCTGTATTCCACAATTATAATTAACGTATAGGCTAACTACACAACTATAGTTACATTAATAGCTAAATACACAAATATTGTTACAATGAGGACTAAATACACAGATGTAGTTACATTAAAGGCTAAATACGCAACTGTTGTATCAGTAAAGACTATATGGACAACTAAAGAAATATTAAAGGCTTAATACACAACTATTATGAATGTAAATTTTAAATACAGAAGAATATTTACAGTGCTGGCTAAATACACAACTATAGCTAAATACACAACTATAGCTAAATACACAACTATAGCTAAATACACAACTATAGCTAAATACACAACTATAGCTAAATACACAACTATGTTTACTTCTTCTTCTTCTTTCTAATTGTCTAAAGCTGAGTATATGACTCTTACAACTCTAGGCCTATAGAAGCTTGTCTCCATCTGTCTGTCTGAACAAACTTCTGTCTAGGAAATTTGCAAGCAGATGTCGATTATTCAATCCCTATAACCGATGGATTAGAAGCGAGGCCAATGGTCGTGCACACCGGGGAAAACCACCCCATATTCCTTCTCTAGACATCAGCCGTGCTATGTCAGCTATAAAAACGGTACTTAGAGGAATGGATGTAACAAAGGCTCGCTAACCTGTCCAACCCCCCAATCGATTCGTTCCCTAACGGGGGCCATACGCGCTGTGATGGACCCTCGCACGGGTTCGGTGGGACATTATAGGCATAAGAAGGGCCCCCACGCTCCTCGGCCTCCGGCCTCGAACTGGAAGGGGAACCCGTGCCTGGCTTAAGGTAGCCGCGTCCTGCGACACACCGGGTGTGAATACATGATCACTTCGGATAAAGTGGGACTTCGGACAGAGGGATTGGTGAAGAGTCGATGCCTCATCCTGACCATGGATAAAAGCCTTTCCTTGGTCAAGAGGTTCATAATAGGGAACGGGACGTTCTCGGACGTTAAGGACATCTGAATCTCTAACAACAGTTTCCAACCGAGCGCCACGATAAAGCTAAGAAGCATTGCGCTTGCAACTCTGCTTACATTACGCTACAATACACAGTTTTAAAAAAACTATGATAACTAGTCAGCTCTATCAAAACAGGACCAGTAAGAGTTAGATCCCTTTCTTATTTTAACTCCCTTGGCTATTTTTAACACTATTACAAAATTATTGTTGTTCCTCGAAATGTAAACAAGCTACGTTGTTTATATGATAAAAACACCATTAACTCTTTCTCACCGCAATTATTTTTCCACGTTTTGAAGGAATTCTTCATTTGCTCATTATAATTTCAGTACACCTGTTAAGATTAGGCTTCAATAGCTTTGTTGTTTGTTATCAGAAAATGTTGTATTTGGTATAGAATTAAAGGGAAATGCATGCTCTTTTTATATTATTTAAAGTCAAGTTTAAAAAATTAAACATTAATTTAATTTAATGAGGTCAAAATCAACGATAGTATCGTCGATTAGGAGATTCTTCTTCTTCTTCTTGAAACTGTCAGGTAAAGTTGAGCCTTCAGTTCTTGGAACTCTAGGCCAGCAAAAGTGAACAAGAGCTCCCTCTCACCGGCCTGAATGAGAACAGTTCTGTCTGGCGGGTGGGTAAGACTCGCGGCAAGAGGCCGCGTACACTAAGACCCCGCAATTTTCCTTTTCTATACCAAGCTAACCGTGCGGGACACGCCATTTATGTAACGGCCCCTCGAGTAACAGCGCCTGGATTGTAACAATGTTGTGGGAGCTTTTTTACAACTCCGCACAGTGCAATGAGGATGCTCTCGCACCCCCTAAGGCACCCCCACAGGAGTCTTGTTTTGCTACCCTTTAGCCTAATCGTTTCCTCCTACGATCGTTTCCACCCGTTTCCTATGAGGCAGGGTATCATGCCCGGGCGATTAGGAGATAAAGAGTTAACCTTGACTTTTATTATGACGTGACACATAACCTGAATTGAAATAAAGTGACGCTAAAGTATTTGTTTAGAACTTTTATGTGTTAATAATTCATTTTTGGACTGACAGTCGTAAGTTGACTGATCAAAGTAAGATCTAGAAATAAGAATCAAGTAGTCAAGACTGAGGTTTAATAAGATAAGATCTACTGAATCACATAATCTAATTTGAAGCATAAGACCTGTTTCAAAACAGAAGATTTGAATATACAATTGAAAGTCATACATATCACAAGATTGTGGATAAAATGAAGTCCTTATTGTTCCTTATATATTATGACAAGTCTGCTACCACAGCGATGACGTCATGCACACGACTACATGCCAATACATTGGCCAGATGCGGCTAAAAATTACATTCCAAATTTGCAATTGTATTTTTAGCGGCCCCCGAAAAAGACGCTATTAGTTTTGTGTGGCCTGTCTGTCCGTCCGTCCGTCCCGTTTAGATCTCAAAAACTAGAAGAGAAAATGAAAATCGGACATCATGATATTTTAGATCAAAGTTCTGATGTAATGGCTACTTTTTTCTTTTTTGAAAGCGAAAAAAAAATCTAATTTTTAAAATCAATTATGCAAGCAGTTTTTTTCATAAAAATGTTATAAATGCTCTACACGACAATTTCAAATGGAGGGAGCAACGGGAATGTTAGTAGTCATTTTAGATTTTTTTACTACTCTCTTACTACTCTTTGAGTTAGCGTTAGTGATCTTAAGTAATTAAGTAAAGTTCCCCTTTCAGACCTTGTGGTCTATGGGGCAGATGATGTAAAGGTCGTCTGTTCCTGTGGCTTCGATCAACAAGGGTGTCATATGTCCAGCACAACGACCAACCGCCTTTACTTTTCCTCAACTAATGTCGAGAACCCATTAGAGCTGGATGGGCTCATGGGCGCCCTGAAATTCCGAAATTCAAAGTCCCAGTCTTCACCAATATTCGAACACAGGACCCTAGGTTCAGAAGCCAAGCGATTAACCACTCATCCACAGCGTCCCCATTATTTCGACTACTAAGATCCCGATATTAAATATCCCAGTCTTCACCAAGATTCGAATAGATAGATATAGATAGATAGATAGATAGATAGATAGATAGATAGATAGATAGATATAGATAGATAGATAGATAGATAGATAGATAGATAGATAGATAGATAGATAGATAGATAGAATGTGGGTGCAAGCCATGGCCACCATGCAGGCCTCTAAAACCCACGGTTCGGAAGCCAAGAGCTTTACCTCTCAGCCAATGTGATGCCCACACATTCCTCTTGTTCTACGTTGACATACAAACAGATGAACTAAACATCCGACGGACTATGATAAGCAGGGTCACGAGCACAGGAATTCCCCAATTTTAAAAAATATCAGTTTTGTAGATATAATTTGTCATTTCATGGTTCATCCATCAGATTTCTAATCTCGCCTGCTTCAAGAAATATTGTTATTAGATCGAAAACGACCCATCGGGCTAGAATACTCAAGCTAGGATTGTGTTTGGTACCAGGCGTCTTATAGTAGCGGTAATATTCACACACACGCGAACCTGTCTGTACGAGACGCCGAGAGATTAAAGGAATCGCTTTGATGTGATATCCTTAATGGCTTCTATTGCTGGCAGGACATAGAATACGGACAAATTAAAGTCTAGTAAAATAATATTGACAAATATTGTAATTTAGCGGAAGATATAACGATTTAATAAAGATTTAATAATAACGATACGAACAAAGTAAAGGAAAGGAAAGCGATCTTCACCTTTACTTTCACACATCACTTAGTCTGTTGGACCGTTGGGGCATCACACCAGATCAGTTGATCGTCTATCTCCATTCCTCTCTTTCACCTTGGATAGAACTTTTTTTCAATGACAGGGCTATCCATTCTTTTATGTTGTCTTCCCATCGCTTTCTCTGTCTGCCTCTTCTTTTTTTTCCTGGTACTGTTCCTTGAAGGAAGGTCTTTAAGAGCTTTGTGATAAGGCCATACAGATTTATTTTGTTTTTTTTTAGACACTAGTAGTATTAATCCTGTCTAGAATCTCTTCGTTTGTGATGCGATAATACGTAGGATTTTTCTGTAGCATGTTAATTCCATTGCTTGGATCCTCCTCTCTAATTCTGTAGTCAGAGTCCAATGTTCGCATGCATACAAGAATAAAGATTTTTACCTATTAAGCTAATTTTCAGTATCTTGATTTCACCTTGAGAGGAAACCGCTATCAGCCAAAATAGTTATATCCTTGCTCAGTCTAAGATAGTGCACAATATAATGCAGACCTCTGGCACTAAGCACGCTTAGTCAGATAGATAGATAGATAGATAGATAGATAGATAGATAGATAGATAGATAGATAGATAGATAGATAGATAGATAGATAGATAAATAGATAGATAGATAGAAATACATTCAATCCACATTCTTTTGTCTAGATTTTTATACTTACTAATTACTTTTTAATATATTTGGTAATATTGTTACAAATGAACAGTGACAAGTAGAGGTCAACGTGTGACCCCAGCGAGATGACACAGCAGCCAGTGTTCTCTGGAATCTACGCGTAAAAACAAAGACAGGATGTGACGTGTCCTCACGTGTTGTTCCAGGGGACAAACAGATCTAAGAAGGGGGCAGTTACTAATGAACAGTGACAGATAGAGGTCAGTACGTGTGACCACGGCTTGATGACACTGCAGCAGGTGTTCTCTGGAATCTACTTGTAAAAACAAAGACAGGATGTGACGTTTCCTCACGTGTTATTCCAGAGGATACTAGCAGTGTTTGTGCAACTTTGGAGCAGCGATTAGGGACTCTATATAAGCCAGAAAGTTAATGTGAAAGTCAGTCGTATGGAGTCGTGAGTGAGCCGTTACAGTCGATACAGACGATGTAAGACGTGTGCGGCTCTAGTGGAAGAGAAATGTGTACGACTCGATACAAGTTAACTAGGGTAGAGTTAACTGGAGTGGACTACTGTCGTTAAAGTCTATACAGCGAACTACAGTGGACTTGAGCCGTTACAGTCGATACAGTCGATGTAAGACGTGTGCGGCTTTGATTCGGTAGACTTGAGTACGACTTGGTTCAGCTTTGGGAGACCTGGAGCGACACTGGGAAGTGTGTCGTTGGTCTGTTCTGTGGAATACGGCTCGATGCAAATTGAGAAGAGATGCATTGCAACGAAGTGAAGAGATGAATTGCAACGAAGTATAGCTAATTGTAAACTGACAGATATTGTACAGTCTTCTACGCTACATGTTACAGTAATGTTTGAGTTAATAGTCATTAAAGTTATATGAAACTGAAAGTTTAGTCGTCAAGTTCTTTACAGTGTTTTTATTTGTGTGCCTACTAGTACATTTAGCCAGAAGATTCAGAAATACGTAACAATATTAATTTCCATGTCACCAGTTAGAACTGCTATCTCGACAACCTTTCCGACTCGTGATGTTTCTGTTTTCAATTATCTCCCAATCCTAGCTTTGAAATTAGCATAGTAATTAGCGAACGGTTTGTCTGACCTTCTTTTTATAATGATTATTGTATTAATTATGAAGTAATCATCTTAGGTTAACGACCTACTTTCAGGTCATATAAACCCGACTAAGATTCTTCCCAGTCTTGGAAACTGGCTTATCTTTTGGCCTTTTCGATTGGAGTTTTCATAGAGTGAACTACAAAGATAAATAATTGATTTAATGGACATGTTAATCTGTAACCATAGTAACTGATTGTCTTTTGAATAAAAGTCTAAGTGAAGAAATATAGTTTAAAAATAAAGTAATTAACAAGAGGATAGGGTATCACGAAACGTCACGAAATGTACATGGCGTTTTTTCAAACTAAGAATATCTTCCCGTGACTTTCAGTGTTTAAAGAAATATACTTCAATTACAACTCTTCTAGTTTTGAAGTTACGTTTGTTATTTCAATACATCATACACAATGTAGCTGAATTGTTCTAAGCTTCTTAAGACTCAGATAGGGGAGATTTTTTATAAAAGAGGTAAATCTGATAAAAAGTTTGTACATGTTAACTCTCCCACACCTAATCTTGGATTAAGATGAAATGTTACACAATCATTTCTTTTACCAGACAACACAAGTATCAATTTTAAAAAATTACCAATTAGCTAATTAACTAATGGTAATAAATTATTTTGTTTGGTATCTCGAACAAGGGAAAGAAATTGTACTGAAGTAGTGGTATGAGCTGAATTAGTCCCCTTTATGGGTCGTCGTCTGAGTCTTAGTGAACACAAACCTGAATACTAAGTCGAGACTATAGAAACAATAGATAACTTTACAGTCATAATCTCTCCACTAGCTGAGTGGTTACTTGAGAGGTCTGAGAAGGCTTGAGCCGTGAGTTCGAATTCAAGTCGATTCACACCTTTTTTATGTTTATAAATATTTTGTATCGTTAGTCTAGATCTATTATAAATTTAACAACAAAGTAAATGCAAACTAACTAATACAATGTAAAGAAAAAAAAATTTTAAAGTAATTTTTGTTTTTTTTTGTTTTTAGTGTATGCGTGGAACGTAAAAATCGAAAGTGTAGAATGTAGATAAACTATACATTTTACAAACTAAATACTATTTATTACCCCTGTGAATTAAATGTCTAAGATCACACAGTAACTAGCATAAATAAGTTGACAACGTTGGTCTTCCATATGGTTTCCTTAACATTGTCTACTTTAGGTATTACCTTCCCTATAGTACTTCTATTGTCGTATGTCTTTCTTGAGGTACCGCTATAGCGATCCCCACACCACGTTAATATATATATATCGCGTTCTCTTCTTTTTCTATTTTATTTCCTGTTATTCTTTATAGAAAAACAATACTTCTTAATAAGTACTAAATGATTAGCTAATTGATTAATCTTTGTATTGATTCGTGTATTTGTAACGACTATAAATAATTGTGCGAAATTTCAACTTGATCCAAGAATGTGAAGTGGTGGAAAAAAAACGTGACCAAATGTAATAAGGGGAATAAATCCATATATTATTCAGTAGCATTTATTGCCCTTTTTTTCAAATTAAACAAAATAATTGATCACCAACAATTAATTCACTAAATGTTCGTATTTTTTTTTTATTGATTCATGACTTTAAATGTCTCTTTGTGATTTCAGTATAAAAGAGTAGGACCGATTCGGACAAAGCAATGGGAAGGTCATTGTCCTCAGAGCACATATATGAACAGATTAAGAAAAGGTCAATGTCCTACCAACTTTTTTCAGCTAAAATGGCAATGACATAGAAGAACAGAGTGAAATTGATTACAATTAAATTTAAAATTTAGTAATTACTTATGCGGGAGCAAAAACTATTGACACTTATCGAAGCCTTATTCGGTAATATCTCTTTATCAAAATAGGTCAAGAAGTAAAAGCATGGAAATGATTTACAAATCTTGCAAACGCCAATGAGATCTGATCAAAAACCAAAGTGACATCTTCAGAAAAAATAGATCCTTATTATCTTGTCGTTCTGAAGTTTTATGTTTAAGATGAATGTAAACAGATGAGCTAAAATATTTCCGGCACATGTAGAACAGATCTAAAATTAGGAACATCAAAAATTTAATTGTAATGGCGGATTAATTGCTGAGTTAATTGTTTAATGGCGAGGATCTCGTCATTTAATTAATGTTCCATTTTCTACGCTGCGTTTAGCATGTAGGCCTTAATGAACAGAGGTCAAGTTTGAAAGGTGAAGAAATATTTAATGGCAAGAAATGATATGAATAAAAAGGAGGTGATTTAAAAGTGAACTGAGAGTAAGTCGAAGCACTGAAACTTCCCGAGATCGCTCTCTCAGCGAAGACCTAAATTTTTGGGGATCATTTATTTACTTAGGTTTAGACGGGACAGATGACAGCCGACACAGCATACTGCCTCTGCAATATACACCAAAAACGAAATATTCTCAACACAGCATATTGTTACCATAGTATACCGTCAACAAAGCATACTGGTAGCATATCGATATGCTTATCGTCAACACAACATACTGATGGCATAGAATGCAGGCAACATAGAATACTATTAGCATAGCATACTTCAACATAGTGTCAGTGGCTCTCAGGGGGAGGTATGACGAGAGTGAGTATGTTACTTTGATATTTTGGTATGATAGTTATATCCGCCTGTTTAAGTACTCCCAGGTTATGCATCTGAATAGACTTGCACGTATTATGAACTGAATGGTTTAGTCTTCGTTGAATGTGCGAGAGAGTGCGTTAGTCAGTGAGGTCTTGTCCCCGGTCCAGGAAGGTTGGACAGTCACTTCCTGGACTGGTGTTTGTATTATTTCTTGAGAGTGATATAATTGTGTGCTTTATTAAATATTAAAGTATTATCGTTATTCAATACAGCTGGAGCTAGAGTTGAAGCATATTGAGTATTAATTGTTCTTACTTAAGTAGCCCTTAATGAGCTAAGCAAGTATTAATTAATTGGAATTGAGTAATTGTGTAACCTCTAATGAGCCAAGTCAAGCAAAACAAGGATAGAACCCTAACACATAGCATACTGTCAACACACTATACACAATACATTGCTACAAAACAGCTTGCTTCCAACCTTTCCTTCTACCAACACAATTGTATGTATTCTTTAACTGGAAAAAGCAAAAAGAAATTGGTATAAAATTTGTTGACATCGTCTACGAAACAATTCAGTTTTGTTATAGTACAAACAATTAACAACTTTATTCGTTTGGCATAAACCACAAGTGGTACAAAAGCAGTCAAAATTACAAACAATAACAACATGCACATAACCAAGATGAAAATAAATGAAAATTAATAATAATGAAATTGGTAACATCAATTACAAAATAATAATAAACAATAATACCGCAACAACCACGTTGTGAATCTATCAGCGAGTTTACTTATCAAGTTGATTATACGGAGGCAATGTATTCCACAGTAAGGACTAAGTTTAATTGCGCATGGATTCGTCTCTGAATGGGGTGATCTATTTAAATAGTACCAATTGAATCACGCGCCGTTATCAACAGTTTATTTTGTTGCGTAGCGATTCTAGAAATGAACAATTTAGCTTCGGTTGCTGGCGGAGTAATACAAAGTCATATTTGTAGATGTGGAGATAAGTCAGGGATCAATAAAAGCACTACTGAAAGGTTACTAGTGAGAAAGTTGACTGTAGACATTGAGAGTTACACTAAATTATCCCCGCGTGCAATGTCTAGATTCGAATCCTTCTAAAGCTCTCTTTTTTTCCATTCAGTATCTCTGTGGACAAAGATTTAAGTTGAGAACAGACCATGCGGCCCTCCAATGGCTACTTTCCTTCAAGAATCCTGAAGACCAAGTAGCTAGACGGTTAGAAAGGCTATACATTTATGATTTCAAAACACAACATAGGAAGGGGCAAGCCCATTTGAATGCCGACACTTAGTCACGACGACCTTATCAGCAGGAGTGTAAGCATTGAGCAAAAGTAGAAGAAAAAACCAGAGTCCTGGATTGAAGGCGGCTGGAGCTAAGTGCATCAGAGTCTTGGTCTGAAGGCGGCTGGAGCTAAGTGCATCAGAGTCTTGGTCTGAAGGCGGCTGGAGCTAAGTGCATCAGAGTCTTGGTCTGAAGGCGGCTGGAGCTAAGTGCATCAGAGTCTTGGTCTGAAGGCGGCTGGAGCTAAGTGCATCAGAGTCTTGGTCTGAAGGCGGCTGGAGCTAAGTGCATCAGAGTCTTGGTCTGAAGGCGGCTGGAGCTAAGTGCATCAGAGTCTTGGTCTGAAGGCGGCTGGAGCTAAGTGCATCAGAGTCTTGGTCTGAAGGCGGCTGGAGCTAAGTGCATCAGAGTCTTGGTCTGAAGGCGGCTGGAGCTAAGTGCATCAGAGTCTTGGTCTGAAGGCGGCTGGAGCTAAGTGCATCAGAGTCTTGGTCTGAAGGCGGCTGGAGCTAAGTGCATCAGAGTCTTGGTCTGAAGGCGGCTGGAGCTAAGTGCATCAGAGTCTTGGTCTGAAGGCGGCTGGAGCTAAGTGCATCAGAGTCTTGGTCTGAAGGCGGCTGGAGCTAAGTGCATCAGAGTCTTGGTCTGAAGGCGGCTGGAGCTAAGTGCATCAGAGTCTTGGTCTGAAGGCGGCTGGAGCTAAGTGCATCAGAGTCTTGGTCTGAAGGCGGCTGGAGCTAAGTGCATCAGAGTCTTGGTCTGAAGGCGGCTGGAGCTAAGTGCATCAGAGTCTTGGTCTGAAGGCGGCTGGAGCTAAGTGCATCAGAGTCTTGGTCTGAAGGCGGCTGGAGCTAAGTGCATCAGAGTCTTGGTCTGAAGGCGGCTGGAGCTAAGTGCATCAGAGTCTTGGTCTGAAGGCGGCTGGAGCTAAGTGCATCAGAGTCTTGGTCTGAAGGCGGCTGGAGCTAAGTGCATCAGAGTCTTGGTCTGAAGGCGGCTGGAGCTAAGTGCATCAGAGTCTTGGTCTGAAGGCGGCTGGAGCTAAGTGCATCAGAGTCTTGGTCTGAAGGCGGCTGGAGCTAAGTGCATCAGAGTCTTGGTCTGAAGGCGGCTGGAGCTAAGTGCATCAGAGTCTTGGTCTGAAGGCGGCTGGAGCTAAGTGCATCAGAGTCTTGGTCTGAAGGCGGCTGGAGCTAAGTGCATCAGAGTCTTGGTCTGAAGGCGGCTGGAGCTAAGTGCATCAGAGTCTTGGTCTGAAGGCGGCTGGAGCTAAGTGCATCAGAGTCTTGGTCTGAAGGCGGCTGGAGCTAAGTGCATCAGAGTCTTGGTCTGAAGGCGGCTGGAGCTAAGTGCATCAGAGTCTTGGTCTGAAGAGACGATACGCAGAGAACAAAAGGATGACGTAGAAGATTGGTGCTGGAAATGTGACTGGTGTGTGCGGCGACTAAAGGCCCGAAACGTCGAACTAGAGGACCCTTACAACAATACAACGTAGGTGTACCGTTTGATAGAATCGCACTGGACGTAGCTGTACCTTTTACTGAGACTGATAAAGGGAACAAATAAATTCTAGTGATAATGGATTATTTTAGTAAATGGCCGGAAGCGTTCGCGATGCCCAACCAAGAAACCACAACAATTGTTGATATTTTGGTTGAACATTGGTTTAAACGTTTTGGTGTTCCAAAGGAACTACATTCGGATCAAGGACGCAACTTTGAATCTAATCTGTTTCAGGAGATTTTGTAAACTCTTAAATATCGAGAAGACGAGAACGACACCTTTACGGCCTCCATCGGATGGGATGATGGTAGAACGCTTCATCCGTACGTTGGTACAGCACCTGGCTAAAATGTCAGCAGAACAGCAAAAACATTGGGATGACTACACTCCTCATGTCTTATAGACATAGTTCATGCAACTACAGGCAGGGCCGGTCTTAGGCCACTGCAACCTATGCGGCCGCAGTGGGCCCCGCACTTTCATAGGCCCCGCACAAATTACGGAGTAAATTATTGAAAATTGTGAAATATTCGAAAAAGTCATGAAAATCTCTTGAAATTATAAAAATCTTCTGAAAGCTTATGCAAATCTCCTTAAAAACAGACACAATCGTCATTTATGGGTGTCATTCAATATGGTAATGGGAAGATCGCCGAAATTACAGAAAGACTGGGAAGGCTCATATCGGATTGTGAAAAGGATCAATGACGTTGTGTACAGGATCCAGAAGGGCGCTCGAACCAAATGCAAAGTAGTGCACCTAGATCGGTTGAACCGTTATTGTGGAGATAATGGAGAGTCTGTTCGGGACGCACAGACCTAGAGAGGGGCAGTGTTGTAAACTTGTTCCTCCCCCGACTGACCTTTTGTTTTCCCACGTGAAAGACTTTCTGAGTTGTGCTTGTGCTTGTGCTTGGAGAGAAACTGACCTGAGGGCTGTGTTCGTGTGTTAACAGAGGAGTTATGAGTTTGGATTTCTTGATTGAGGATTGTTGTTTTTTTCTATTGTGTTAGTGAATCGGGATATGTAAATTAGATTTGGTGATTGTGACATTATTTCTTTTTATCGGGAATATTAATTGATCATAGCTGGATTGTGCTTCTGCAATCAGAGAGATACCAGCGATCTTGAGAGCACGGTGAGTTATTTTCTTTAGTTCAATCCCACGTCGTAACAATATGTTGTTTTAATTTCTGTTGTACCGATTGTCAAGACTTTGATTATTTATGATTAAATATTTAAATGTCTAGTTAGTAAAGTGTAATTTAATTACAATATATGTATGTGTTAAAATTAATTGTTTTCTTTTTGCTTGATAATTATACAAGTCCCAAAGCTCACTCTCACAGACACACCATACACACTAAGTGGTACATAAATAAATTAACAATGTGTATTAAAAAATAAATTATGAATTAAATACAATGACATTGATACAATTAATATTAAGTAATTACAAATACATATGAAGATAATAAATCCTAAGTTTTTTTAAGTAACTAATTAAATAGTATTAATAAAGTAAGCACCTTATATTATGTTGCTTGATAACAATGACGTCGACAACATCCCAGTTTCATAACTTATGACCAAGATTCAACTCTGTAACAGGTACTGCTCAAACTGTCTATAAATATCAATTCTTTAAAGTAGCATACAAGAACTATCATCACATTCCGACAATGACAGATTACACAGACTGGACAACAATGTCCAGTATATCAATAGAACTTACAAAATCAATATGTAACTCAAAAACGCTGAAACTCTATAGAATAAATAACCGAAATTCTAACGACTGATCTAAAGCTACAAATACGAACGAATCAGAATATGCAATATCGTAACAACCTAAAATAAAACTCACACTTAACAGGGGCCAAATAGTCCTACCAAGAATAACTCCAAGGTAACCAGACTAACCCTGTTCAGTAGTCAAAGACCAGAGATTATTTAGACCACAAAAAAGTACAGCTTGTCTTTCAAGTTAAAGATGGCGCAATGCATCATAGGGAAGAACCTCAAAATCACTGCTATATTTTTCTATACTAGAAGGTTTAACTCCCTTTTTCTATATATAAATAAAATTTATTAATGACAACTAATTGATTAACTAATTCGTTTTTATCTTTGTTGACTAATGCACCGCCTTCAACAATTGGATATTTGTGCAAAGTTTCAATCTCTTATTGATTTTTCGTGTTGTCAGGTAAAAGAAATAATTGTGCAAAATTTCAGCTTGATCCGAAATTGGGTGTGGGAGAAATAACGTGCACAGACTTTTTACCAAACAAAGGGAGTTAATATGAACTTTGTAAAAATTTATTACTTGTGTATGTTTATAAAATACTTAGGTTTAAAGTACATCAAGGATATCTACACTACTTTAAATTCCATAATCCTTTCATTTATTTTACTTTCAATCTTTGTAGATTTTTTTTTTAAAGGTAGTAATGACATTGCAGAAAAAAAATAAACACACCGGAAATGATGATTGAATGATGGTTATGTTTTCATGCACATGCGCAGAATAGATGAATGCCATCGCTTAAGTTGACAAGCGTTATTTAATAAACGTTTTGATGTGAGTGTAGGGGGAAAGGATCACACGCTCACCTACGCCACAATAAAAAAAAAAGTTCTCTTTCTTTTTTGCCCCACAGGCTAGCATGCGACATCAAGCGACTGTTGAAAGCCAAACGTGGAATCTGCCAAGTCCGCGAGACAGCAAGACTATAAAAATGTGACTGGCGCGAGAGAGGTTGTCGTAAAAGCGCTTCCCCGCGACAAAATCGTTCACCGTGCTAGGATGTCATCACTTCCTTCCCCTTTTTAGAGAAACATAAAAATCCATCTAGTTAAACGAAACAAGCAACTACAAAATATCACAAATTTAACGCACTTTTTATTTTTTGTTTAATTTCATCTATCAACTCTTTTTCAAGTAAACAAATAAACTAACTTAAACCATATTAAAAAAAAAAAAAAAAAAACAAGCGCTTTTAAAAAATAGAACAAGATTCTAGTTCAAAGGAGCAAAATAAAATATCTTTGAAATTGTCCAGTTTGGTGGGAATAGTGCATGCAAGACCGAGGAAGAAACGAAGGGATTACCGTAGTGAAAGAAATCAACCCAAGTGTTTTGACTTGACCACACAGTTTCCTGTTGCATATTTTTTTCATTGGAGAGAACACAAAAGTTCAGATTGTACCTCACAAATGCCATCATCAACTTGTCTTATTTCATCGGAGACCATGGCATTGTTACTTCTACTGACCGTGCCGTCCCTTCTTCTGACCAGTGTCCAAGGCGTGCCAGCCCAGGTATGTACATAGCGAGACCATTAACAAATTCTCCTAATTGATCCTAGACCATGCGTTATGGAAGGCCTCAACACTGACCTGCAACGACACAAGGCTCTAAGACTGGCAACGAGCTATGGTCTAAACTGCCCAAAGGTGGTGAAGCTGCAAGTTAGTGTGCAGGCCTTCTAAAACGATTAGTCTCGATGAATCAAAGAAGTGTTTAACAAAATATAACAGCGAAACTATACCATTTTTAAAACAGAAAATGTTGAAATATAGAGATGGAGACCTATGTTATAACAGTGCAGAGTGTTAATCTACCAATTTACCAATAAAACACTCTATGTTGAAACTATGCCTATTTCTATTTCAACGATGTTCTTTCAAAATTCGAAGAACAAAAAGAAATAGATATCGCAAAATACAGAGAACGAGCGAATACAGGCAGGTGGGGAAGGGACTATCATTGTTGCTAGGTAAATGTAAGTATAATCTATTTCTGATCATGCTGAAAAGGATACTATCGACATATTATGCGTTTGACATCTCTAATACACTAATAGTATCGCCACTATGTAAATATTCTAAGAGTATAATTGGTTTACATTGAACGCATAGGGAACGATATATATATATATTGAAAAGGTGTGTGTGGGGGTACTGTATAACTCCTTAAGTAAAAATTAAAGTTCTCGCAAATACTGATTATATCAGCAAAAAAGGGCAGCAAAGATTAGGATTACTTAGAAAACTGTCCTCGTTTTATGTTAGTGAAAAGGCCTTGGCTATGTTTTAGTGAAAAGACCTTGACTATGTTTTATCACGCTCACATCTGCAATATTTTAAGTTTTAATATGACTGCCTGGTATGGCAAGATGAGCATTAAAAATAAAAATAAACGCCATAAAATCTTAAATGCTGCTGGTAAAATCATTGGCAAAAAACAAACAAACCCCAGTTGAGTAGCTGTTTGAGATAAGCCTCCACAAAAAAAAGCTAAAAAGATTCTAGAAATAAAAAATCACTCTTTGGATCAGGATTTTGTGATTTTACCATCAGAAAAGAGATACAAGACACCGATAGCAAAGACAAACAGACACAAATATTCTTTTGTTTTCCTGGCTATCAAATCATTAAATAGGAACAATCTGATATAAACTTTTCACATGTAAATTATGAGTGTCTTATGTGAATGTACATTTTTTTTTATTGTTATAATGTTTTGTTTGATGTAATGCACAAATTGTAAGACAAATTTCCTTACGGACAGTAAAGATTATTATTATTATGTTAGAAATGAACGAGTAGTCATTCTCTGGCGCTGCCAGGGTCGAGTTTCGCTAAAGAGAAACAAAATTCATCGTAGTCCCTTTAACAGTTTCCACTGAGTAATTTTCTGGTGATGTGGCAGGTCTGCAGCAGTACCGCCCTCTGACAGGCAACGAATTGTTCCTAGGAATGTTAAGGGCCTTGAAGGGGTCTGTGAGGTCAGTTGTTATTATCCCCTCGGTTGATATAACAATGGGGTATATTGTTATTTTGGACAATTTCCATAGACGCTTAATCTCCAAGCCGAGGTTCCCATATTTTCTTTGTTTTTCTATCTCAGTTTTTCTTAAATTATTATTATTATTATTATTATTATTATTATTATTATTATCTTCTTTTAGTCTTTGAATAGCTCCCTGCAATGCTCTCTCTCTCTCCCCATTCCATCAAACGATTCAAATAGAAACTAATACTGCATCTTTCCTAAACTTAATTTTGCACTCGAATCACAGATATTGTCACCTAATGATCATGTTATGACCAATATAAACATCTTGGTTATGTAGATGTTAAAATATCTGATTTTTCCTCAGGGTTGTCTCCCGAAGCCTTTCCCGCGTTTGGGTATAGCCCGAAGGCGACAGAGGTTTGGAGTCAGAGTTTCCTTTCTCTTGGATGGGTAGCCAACCAAGGCTAACGAGCCCCTCCAGCCCGAAGCTTGCTGGTTTAGGCGCCAGTTGTTCGCCTTTGCCCCTTGTCCTGTCGATAGTAACAATTCCGCCAGGTTCGGTATCTAAAACCACTTGAAGGCCAGGAGTTGGACTGATTGTCAGAGGCTATTTGAGACGCGTGCCGTTATAAGCATTTCAAAGGCAATGATGGGCTTAAAACCATTAACACTTTCGGCGTTAACAAACTTGCGGAATCAATCAGCCAATCCGCTTTATTAGCTTTTGAAATACACGAATTTTGTTAGCACCTATGCTACTAAATGCTTTGTCGTAAAATAGTATCGCAACTTTCTAGTTGTTTTTTTTCTTGTTCTCTATTATTGTATTAAACTGTTTGTTAGGCATTAGATAGATTTTTTTGGGTTTATCTCGCTTCATTGTGTATATTTCAAAGAATATTACCAGAAATAACAGAGAACAAAGAAATTTAGAAGTCAAGATTATAAATACAAAGACAAGAGTTAAGAGGGAAAGTGTTTAGCAAATTTTACTTATTAACTTAGACTTTGATCCTACCGCGCCGTTTGGCGGAAATGGGCGGTAGTCTGTCCCCACAAAGATCTGTCACTGACCATGTCTGAAGCCTCTTCCCACCTGGTCAGCACTGCTCTGAGGTCCTCCGTGAAAGTGTGGCGCCAAGTTCTACGAGGCCGTCCCTTTTTGCGCTTTCCTCGTATTGGCCTCCATGTCATCGCTGGTATGCGTAGTTCATTTTGTCAGAAAACATGTATTGCAAACCCCATTCGACGCTCTGTCACATCCTTACTAAGTGGTCGACTCCCAGTTCGGGTTAGGGTTTCCTTGTTTGAGACCCGATCTCTATAATCGACTCCTAAAATCCATCTTAGCCATTTTCGTTGAGCCACATTTTTTATTTATAATATATATATGTGCTTTGTACTCGAAGATACGAATAATGACAGTAATAAAAATAATATTAAAGACATTTTAAAAAATATGTTTGCAACCACACACAAAAAAAAAAACAGCAAAAAAAAAAAAAAACATGTATGCAAAATTCACCGACAAATGCGTTTATGAAAGGTCAGCACCAAAGTAATCTTTCTAAAAATTACTTGCCAATAAATCCTGCCAACAGCTGAAAGAAGAGAGAAAAACAAACTAGCTGATCATGAAGGAAAACTTCTGTTCCTGTCTGTAAGCAAAACAAATGTCACATATGTTTCACTCTTTTTTTTTTTCTTTTACAAAATGATTATTATAATTGTGATGCTGTCTTAGCGATGCTAAGGGGAGGGGGGGGAGTAAAAGGGTGAGGGGGACGTAAAAAAAAAACAACTACTTGAACTTATCTCTGGGGTCAAAATAAACACGTAGGCCTAATAACAAAATGATCGCAAAGTCATGTGACTGAAAAGAGGGTGTGACGGTAGAAGCACTAAAGTTAATCCTGACAGAAGCTGGGGGTCTGTCGGGGCTTCAAACTTCTTTACAATTCGGATTTGAAATACTACAGCCAGTGGGTAATTGTTTGTAATTTAAAAGGGAAAAAAAATTAAACAAAATATTTTTGTAAAAATCCTTTTTTAAAAAACAAAGCGTGTCTAAGGGAAAGAACTCTACACTTACAACTATATCAATAATGTAAAAGTTATTTCTCTTATTTGTTATCAAACAAAATAATTAATCATCAATAATTAACTCGTCAATTAAATAAGTTTTAATTGATTCATGTTTTGTTAGGGTACAATAAATAATTGTTTAAAGTTTTGACTTGATCCAACAATAGTTGTGGGAGATTTAACGTGTTCAATCATATAAGGGAACGAAACCCTACGGATCTATCCGTATCTGTGTATACCGAAGGATTAATTTCCTGCGTTGTATCAAACAAAAAAAAATAATTACCAGTAATTAATTGACTAATTTGTTAATTTTTTTATTATTGATTCATGTCTTGTCTATGCTAATAAATAATTGTGCAAAGTTTAAACTTGATCCGAGAATGTGAACGGGCGAAACAACGGGTACAAACGTTTTACTAGTCAGAGCCTGTTGATATAAGCTTTGTACAAAGGATCATGGGAAGATTTTAAAATTCGTATTAATACTACTAGATCCCTTTTAGACCTTGCGATCTACAGGGCAGATTATGTTAAGGTCACCTGTTTCTTAGGTCAACGGTTAAAGAGCTGTGTGTCATGTGGCCAGCACAACGACCAATCGCCTTTACTTTTCCCAACTTAAGTCAGGTACCCAGTAGAGTTAGGTGGACTCAGGGGCGCCCTAAAAATCCCGAAATTAAAAATCCCAGTCTTCACCAAGATTCGAACCCTGGACCCCAGGTTCAGAAGCCTCGCGCTTAACCACTCAGCCACATCTCCCTCATCATTTTTACTACATGTACGCAAATGCCCACACATACACATGCACACGTACACATGTTTGTGGCTTAGTTCTATTTGTTGGTTCCACAAACCTCGGACACTCCATGAGAAATAAAGATGATTACATCCTGGCCCAGAACATCCAGCAGGACGGCAGGAGATGATACCTGGTAGGGTTTAAACTCGCGACCATTATTATGACAGTCCGAAGCGCATACCGCGCGACCAGTCAGCCAACCTGATTGGCATAAACCTCTTGGTTATCTAACAAAAACGTTTAAGTTCGATTCCCGGTGTAGAACAGAATGTACAACAGGAATTTCCACTTGAGATTCAACTCGCGCTGATTCGTGTTTGCTGACAACTCGAATGTTGAATAAAAGCCTTCCACCCCCCCACCCCCCCCCAGATACTCCCTTCCCCACAGGTCCCTATAAATAGATTGAACCTGAGTGCACCGATTATGCTCGGACACGAATGACCGCTTTACAAAAGGCATCAATAATAATCTAAAAAATCTCCTACAAACAGATTACCTAATAAGCCCGTTAAACAAGACAAAAACAAGGTAAGATTATCTAAATCGGGGGATCCCCTAACTGATGGCGTGTTATCATGGCCTTGGTGCGAGCTGGCCTTTGACGCGGTCACATCCAGACCTTGACGCGGTGCTATCCAGACCTTTACGAGGTGACATCAAGCCCTTGACGTGGTGTTATTCAGACCTTTGACGTGGTGCTATTCGGCCTTTTGACGTGGTGCTGTTCGGCCCTTTGACGTGGTACTATTTGGCCCTTTGATTTGGTGCTATTCAGACCTATGACGAGGTGCTATCCAGACCTTTGACGTGGTGCTATTCAGACCTTTGACGTGGTGCTTTTCGGTCCTTTGACGTGGTGGTATTCAGACCTTTAACGAGGTGCTATCCAGACCTTTGACGAGTTGCTATTCGATCCTTTCACGTGGTGCTATTCGGCCCTTCTGACCACAGCGCATAATGAAGCAGCAGACAAGCTCGAAAGTTTGTTTTCTTATGTTTCGATAGCGTTGATGCAGCCCATGACAAACTTTTTTAAAAATGTATGTGTTCCCTTGATCGAAAAGGTTGGCCACCACTGATCTAAATGAAGCCTTAAATTCCTTTTCATCTTAGCATTTAAGCCTCGGATATTAATATTTTGTTTTCTAGTTTTTATAAACTCCCAGAGTGCACCTTTTTTTAACAGTTATTTGTTTCCGTTGCCAAGGTGACACACAAAACACTATATCAATATAACACCAGGTACCTTTACGCCATATTGCAGAAAAAAACGGATGTGCTTTGCTTTCTCATAAGATTATAGATCTTGTAATATTATGTTGATTAAAAAAAAGTTTTTTTTCTCGGCTTAGTTGAATATTTTTTTATTTATAGATTTAGATTAAAATTCCATTTTCTTTGTTTTAAAGTAGACTAGCAGAAATATCCGGCATTGCCCGAGTTCATTTTTAAAGGTAAAATAAAGTCACCATGACTTAACTTACTTTTGACTCACAATGGAATATAACGATCGCAACAGTACTACGGAAGCATCCTTATTTGGACCCATGCTGTCATCTTAAAATCTCTAAAACTGGGGTATTGTATTGGGCAATTTCACCAGATGTTGCCGACTGATACTTCCCAACAATAATTTTCACGAATATTCCTGCTTAGTCATATGTTCAAAGTTCAAAGCGTGTTTATTCATTATAAATAACGTACACGTTAGAATTTATGCTTATATTAACCCATATGTTTAATGAAGCAAAGTATAACACATATAAAAAACAAAGAATTTTTTAAGGGATAGCACCGAACAATCACTGTCACATATCTCAATACTGCAAGATTTATCCTACCTTTCCCATATAAAACAAATAAAATAATTTCCATTAATCAATTAACTAATACTTTTTTATTTATGAATATTATGTCTTTGACAATAAGTTATAGTGCGAAATGTGAATTTTATTCCGGAAATGGGAACTGGGGTAAAAACGTGTAAAGAAATCCTCAGAGGCAGAAGGAATGAGTTAAAGTAAGATTAGTGAAGAAAAAAGTAATAATTCCTCACATCTAGAATATTAGATTGTATATAGTTTTTGTTGCAATCATGGCACTTTAGTACTACTTTTTACAAAGGCTATATCAACTCACTCGCTCTGTCTGTTTGTCTGTCTGTCTGGTGCAAAGTTTGTACACGTTTTGTCTCCCACACCCAATCTCGGATCAAGCTGAAATATTGCACAATTATTTCTTTTGCCTGACAACACAAGATTCAATTTTTTAAAAAATATTAACGAGTTAATTTACTATTGGTCATTAATTGTTTTTTTTTGTGTTTTTTTTGGTATCACGAATAAGGGAAAGAAATGGTGCTTGACTTAAGCGGTGGTATAAGCTGAGTCCCCTTTTTACAATCTTCTCTGCTAGGATGTACTTATGATCAGAGAAGATTGTAAAAAGGGGACTCAGCTATACCACCACTTAAGTCAAGTACCGTTTCTTCTCTGGTCATAAGTACTTCACTAGCAATTACGGTAAAAATCCATCCAGGGATCCCTTTCTTGCTTCTCCTCCCCCCATTTACCCAGCTTGCCCAGTCCAGTGATGGGGTCATAGCGTAACGAGAAAGCTTAAAGCATGAAATAGAGCGCAACTAAAACGATTGGTAAAAAATAGTCTTAATCCCACAGATTTATTGTTGATCTTATCTGATCTTATATAATACAGACGTTACTTCAAAAAAGAAGATGATTACGTCCTACGCGTCATGCATTTAGTCATGCATATTAACAAATGACCTGAATTCTGCTAAGACACTGGTTTTCCTGGCTAGCTATTACAAATTTAATTCCATGACTGATTCAGACAAATTGTTAAATTACATTCTGTACATATAGGTTCTTCTTCTTAAAATATACTTTGCTAAAAACATAACTTCTAGTGGTTGCGAGTTACTTTTCTTTACTCATTGATAATTATAATAATATAAGCAAATATTGTATTTCTTCTCAAGAAAATTGTTTACATTAATAATATTGCGCATCTTCGAGGATACTGTGATGTTTTCATAAATCAATGGCTTCTTGGTCGTGCGGTTTGTGCGCTGGTCTGTCGTTTGGATTTATCGATGGTCCCGGGTTCAAACCCTGCCCACTCCCATCCCCCTTCGTCCTACGGGAGGTTTGGACTAGTAAGTAAACTATCTTCAACTCTGAAGGAACATCCGAAACATGTAAAACATTTTACAAACAAACACAATTTGTAAATAATTAAAAATTATATTTTTAAATTTATATATATTAATCATAGGTGTGTGACAAATGTCAATAGTTCAAGGCAGGTTACTTCTCTTTGACAATTAAACATCGACTTGGAAGTAACTCACTTTATAAGAAATGGAGAGGGGCGTCAATGAATGTGAGAGTTTTCCTGGGCCAATTAAAACAAGTCCTCATGAATCACTGCATCGTCAGCAGTACTCTTTTCTTTTAAAGAACAGATATGGTGTAAAAATAGAATGAAAGTAGTCAATGTAATGGGAGATCCCACGCCGGGCTAATCGAAGTTTTAACGTGAGCGGTAACCAAGGGCTTTAATTTCTGTTACCATTTCGGTCTCATGGGTTATCTCCCGGTACTCTGGTATTTCGCAGTGCGCTCTTTGGCGCGTGAGGTGTACAGGTTGCAGAGGGGAAAAGCAGGTGGGGTGTGCGTGAGAGTAGTCAGAGTGGCCAGTGGTCCGGGAGAAGGTCAGGGAACATTAAATAAGCTGCTTTGTCAATACTATGCTCTTGTATGCTATATAGGGCATTGAAAAAGGATTCTTGTAGTTTATTTAGGCGCTCATAGCTGACCAGCGCTGCCAAGTTTTCCTTCAATACAGAACCAGGCAAGTACCAACGTTTATCGGCTTGTGGGTACTAAATTCCAGAGACAACTGTTTCCGAATACATCTGAATGGAATTGAGCCTTCGGTACTATTGGTAAAAGTTTGAAGAGTAGGATAGCACTGCGTTTCGGGCCAGATTTACCCCGCGGATCGAAGCCGCGCATCGCTTATGTATAGATATATTAAAAAGTAAAGTGTCCGTGAAACATAAAGATCAGGTGAAGCGAAGGTCAACAGATTTAAGGTCAACATTAGAACCTATGGTGTTAACGGTCGCTGACTTGTGGCACCAGTTTGCTAGTAGAAAAGCCGATGTAGGCGTATTATATTTTTGTTTGTTTAACTTGATATAATTTGAACAAACTTAACAAAACTGAATAAAAATAGTATAAACCATATAAACTTATTCAACTTGAGATGAGGTATAGATCTAATAGTAATAAAAAAAAACTGCTGTTTAATCATAATCTAGAACACTACAAAAACGCGTCTTTACTGTTTCAAATCTCTAGCGTACTTAGCTTACGACAGTGTCGCTTATCAATGGATAAAGTTTTAGAACCTTTGTTACAAGCTCTGAAAAAAATCTACGAATTAAATCCTTTCATTCACCTTTCCTTCACCTATTCTTGAATCTGTTAAACCGCTGGGGCACCACAAAAGATTTCTTGACCGTCTTTCTCCATTCCTCTCTGTCTTTAGCCTTGTCTTTCACTGACAGGCCTGTCGTCCCATCACTTTCTCTGTTTGCTTCTTCATTTTCTGGTACTGTTCCCTGAAGGAAGGTCTTTGCGAGCCCTGAGGACCTTGTGTTATGGCCATAGAGTTGAAAGTTACGTTTTCACTCATTATTGTTTATTTTACTTTAAAAAAAATTATTATTGATTTCGAAATGAGACAAAACATTTTAACATTTTAACTCTAGCTTCTCTTTGCTCTTTGAGCTATTAAGGTGAATGGCCCTTGAGTATGTCATCCTGACGTCATAAGATGGCAGACGCAGTGGCATGACTTCCTGACCCACCAGGGCCTCGCACAGGTCATAATTACAGGCCGACATGAAATGTGGGCTTCTTAGCTTTGATTGAATGCTGAGAGATACATTGACTGCAAGACGGACAGATAAAGTAATACTCTGACAAAGTGAAAGAGAGAGAGGGAGAGAAAGAGAGAAAGAGAGAGAGAGAGAGTGAGAAAAGAGAGAGAAAGAGAGAGAGAGTGAGGGAGGGAGAGAAATGTTAAAAGAAACAAATTAACCAACCCTGTGCTGTAAATAATCGCACTAGAAATCAACACTCATTCAACCGTGTCGACATTGGCTCTACTAACCCACATTACTCGTCAAAGTCGTTTTGTAATCCTTCATTGCTTGGTACTCATTATTTAATAAGTAGAGCCAATTATTGCTCTGGTCGATTCCCCTCACTTTGCTGCTATCGCCATTGGGTCTCTATTTAGCTGCAAGAAACTCGGAGGCAGAGTGTCTAGAAAGGATAGGAGAAAGAAGAATGGAATTAAATTCACTCCAGACACTTATGCGGCACATTAGACAAACACCTGACACTTAATCAATGTTTAACTTTCGCTTTACAGACTAGAATTAGTTCTTTAAGTACTTCAGTGATGCTCAAACGGTTATTGATCCGAGGGACATATAAATTTTCGACTCAAGCGACAAAGACAGCATGACCGAAAAAAAAAAAAAGGGCGTCAAGCCCCATGACACCTCTGCTGCTTCATTATGAGCAAACGTTTTGAGGGACCGGAGAAGCACTGTGTGAAAGGCCGAATATGGGCCGCGGGCCTTAGGTTGTGAAATACTTAATACTTTTTAAAACTTGAAACTGCTTGTTTAAAATATTTCAAAATGCTCTTTTAGAATATTTAAAAAAAATGTGATGTGGTATATATGAGTGCGTTTTCTAACCTGACACATTCACGATACAATGGCAAGGGCGGATGGGTTACAACGTAGCTTCCGATTAACATTGTGGGATGTTTGGCTTAAGCCATTGGGCTACTTATCAAGAGGCCTCGAATTCGAAATCTCGACTCTAGCTTAGTTGTGTTTACTTAGCGCCTAATGGCAGCACGGAAAGCTTCTTCCAAATATCCCTTGCTCCCATATGTCCGCATGATTTTGGACAATAGCCCAAAGCGCACTGTCTGATGTAGATTAAAAGATGTGCCTGACAATAAGAAAACTTATTTAACTGACTTTCAAAATCTTGTTTTAGTAAACTGTACAGTCGTGGTGGCTGAGTGGTTAGAGGCTTGGCTCCCAAATCTCTGGGTCTCGGGTATGAATCTCAGAGAAGGCTTGCTTTTGAACTCCTGAATTTTTAGACGCCTTTCAGTCCACCCAACTGCAATAGGTACTTGACATAAGTAGGGTAATTAAAGACGGAAGGTTCTTGTTCTGGCCACATGACAATCTTGTTATCCGTTGGTCCCAGAATCAGTCATACTTCACATTACCTGCGCTACAGATCGCAAGATTTTTAATTACATATCTGAAAATATGCTGGAATGTTACCAGGGGAAAACTTTTGAAAGAAATACTTATTAACAGTGTTTCAAAAATGGTGTATCTGTGTGATAATAAAATGTTATTGCATATTTGATTTTAAAATAAAAGAGCTCAATTTCAAAACACCGGAAGTAGACTTTTGCACTTAAATTGATCAAGATACAGGCCATTGTGAAATCAGTTTTTCACCACCGTTTTTCAATTCCGTGATCTAAACGTGACAGACAGAAAGACGGAAAGACTGACAGCTCCAAAAGATATAATAGCTTTTCCCTGCGGGAGCCGCTGAAAATACAAACATGTCTGCAACACCATTAAGATTCCTGTACATTCGGATAAACTGCCACAAACATTGCTTTTCACAATTCTAAAGTTCTTGAAATCCAGAGTACAAAGAGGGCAGCAAATTTTCTCATTTCTTTTGTTTTGAGAGTGTATTTGTGCGCGCGTGTGCGACCTCAAGACCTCCTCCTGAAAGTGCAGACAATTTGAGAACAGAATTTAATCTATTAGTTATTGGCGATGTAGTTTTGCGTTGTCTCAGGGAGAGTCTAGAATGGCGTTGTCACAGACATTAATTTCAACTCAACGCTGACACACAACAATAGAAGACACACACACACACACAATAAAACAACAAACGTTGTTCGTCCTCGAGGCTGAAGGTCAAGACTAGTGGGACTCGACGGAAGTGACGCAGCTTTTGCGTTAGTACAAATTTTCACCGATATTTGACCATGACCTAAGATAACTCTGGCAGTCGATACAGAGACCTTGACACACATTTGAACAATGTGAATTCACTGCTTACACAAAATAGCGTTTATAGTCTTTCCATATTATCTCTAGGTCAGTAGGCCAGAGGTAAAGGAATACGCAAGAAGGCAAATAAGTTTTAATATGAGACTATGACTCAAGACATAAGTCTCTGCATATAGGCAGGGCCGGTCCTACAGATTGCGGGGACCTATGCGAAACGGATAGAGCGGGGCCTTTTCTGGGTTCTGATAAATACAATAAGTGAATTGGAAAATAAATTTGTCTTTGCATTTTATTCATACTTTACTAAGTACAAAATCACTGTCAAATTAGCTTTACCAGCCCTCTACGGTAGATAGTAGTTTTTCAACAAAAAGCTAATAAACATTCAAATCTGCCTTTTCGATTTACTATCCTCTAGCTAAATATTGCTTTTGTTTTTTTTTAAGAAGTCGAGATAGATTTAGATATATAATTGTATGCCAGTGACTATTAAATAAAATAATTAATTTGAACTTCTTGTTTTGGTTAAAATTCGCCTTCATTTTTATTAAATGACAGCTGACAATGCTGTTTTTTTTTTATTGCTAGTAGGATAAACGTTACCATATTGAATGACACCCAGAACTGACGATTGTGTCTGTTTTTAAGGAGATTTGCATAAGTTTTCAGAAGATCTAAATAATTTCAGGAGATTGTCATGACTTTTTCGTATATTTTACAATTTTTAGTAATTTACTCCTAGAATTTGTGCGGGGCCTATGAAAGTGCCGGGCCCACTGCGGCCGCATTGGTTGCATTGGCCTAAGTCCGGCCCTGCATGATTTAGGTATAAGTTGACGCATTATAAAACAAAACAAAACTCTCTACAAAGATGGCGAACGTAAATTATAATTGAGGTCGATAAAATGTACTAGGAACTCAAAGAGTAGGGCAAGAACTCCCTCTCCAAAGACGAAAGACATCTTTCTTCGGAAGAGGAAATAATGTCATGTCATTGTTCAGTAAAACGTTTAAATTGACGGTTGGGAGAGCAGGAAGAAGCTTACTGTCACAGAATCTTTAAATTGGAAATTGGTTTCAGAACAGAAAGAGACATAGTATTGTGTTATTTCGTTCGGGGGTTTATGCAAGGCCGTTGTTAGGCTTTCAGATTTTTAGCTCTAGGCATCGATCGCAGTGTTATCCTGGAAGAATACAAACAATTTCGAAGGTTTCATTTATCATTACTTTTTTTCTTAAAGTTCTTTTGTAAAGTGAACCTTCATCATCTGGGAGAATGTTTCCTTGTTATAAAAACACTACTCTGTTCGAGATTCGTCTCAAGCCCTCCTTGATAGGTAGAAAAGTGGTATATGCGTCACGCGTGTGTTAAGATCGACTCCCTTATTGGACATTTTTTAAATATTTATTTTTCAAGGACAAAATAAACTATGAATGTTTCATTATAATCTTCCCTTTGCGTTCCTCATGAAACATAGGGCCTCAGTAAAAACACGCCACTCTCCACGCTACTTGCTAGCTCTTTCTTATCTTCTCGGCTTCATGTGGTACACTGCAT
The DNA here is from genome assembly GCA_030265305.1 of Biomphalaria pfeifferi. NCBI lineage: Eukaryota > Metazoa > Mollusca > Gastropoda > Planorbidae > Biomphalaria > Biomphalaria pfeifferi. The sequence goes on from JASAOG010000029.1 coordinate 223,042, forward strand.
TGCCATGTTCTTTTTGGTCTTCCACTACGACTTTTCTGCAATGTCCTGCGTATCAATTTCAGATTCAAAGTTTACTAGATAATATAGTCTGACTATGTTCGGCTGCGGGGGCGAGTTGGCTGATTGGGTAACGCGCTTAGCTTTCGAATCGAGGGGTCTCAAAATTGATTTACGGTGAAGACTGGAATTGTGAGCTTCGGGATTTTTTAGACGCACCTGAGTCCACCCTGCTCTAATAAGTACCTGACATACTTTGAGGAAGTAGAAGTGATGAGTCTTTAACCATTGGCCATTCGTGCAATAGAGCTGTCTATTATCTCCCCTGTAGAAAGTTAAGTGTTAAAGGGACGCCAAATAGTATTACATTAAGACAGAGATCATCATTATAAAAAAAAAAAAAACAATTTACTGATTTGTTGACAAATATTCAAATCCTAGTTCATTTTAACTCATAAGACTTTAATTTTTTTTTTCAAACACACAACTCGCTAGACCAAGACTTACTATTACGGTGACTTATGCACAAATTAATGCTATCGAATATTTAAAAATATAAAATACTTTTTTTATTTGGTACTCTAGAATTTAGAACAAACACAGACAAGAACTCTTTTCTTCAAAGGACCATGACTATAATTAACCGGGCTTTCCTGAATAGGATATAAACATGAAAGGAAAGACAAAGACAAAGCCCTCGAAACAAAACATCAAACTAATGCGCTCCCTGGTGACGGCCACATTCGATTCTTGGGCTTTAACTCTATGGCCATATCGTAAGATCCTCACGGCTTTCAAAGGCCTTCTTTCAAGGAACAGTACCAGGAAAAAAAAGAGGAGGACTGAGAAAGACAACATAAAAGAATGGAAAGGCCTGCCTTTAATAAAAATTCTATTCAAAGGAAAAAAACAGAGAAACATGGAGAAAGTTGGTCAACAGATCTTATGTAGTGCCCCAACAGTTCAACAAACTAAGGAATAAGTGAAGGTGGTGTATAAACACACATGATTTATTACTGTTAACTATTCCTGGAGTAGCCTTACCATAAGTTGACAACTTTTATTATAGCACTCTTAACAAAGTACAGAATCTATCTTGTGCACTCTGACTAGATCTTTCTTGAGCTACTGTTGTACCACAATTAACAAAGTACAGAATCTATCTTGTGCACTCTGACTAGATCTTTCTTGAGCTACTGTTGTAGCACCCTTAACAGAGTACAGAAGCAATCTTGTGCACTCTGACTAGATCTTTCTTGAGCTAGTGTTGGACCACCCTTAACAAAGTACAGAATCTATCTTGTGCACTCTGACTAGATCTTTCTTGAGCTACTGTTGTAGCACCCTTAACAGAGCACAGAATCTATCTTGTGCACTCTGACTAGATCTTTCTTGAGCTACTGTTGTAGCACCCTTAACAGAGCACAGAATCTATCTTGTGCACTCTGACTAGATCTTTCTTGAGCTACTGTTGTAGCACCCTTAACAAAGTACAGAATCTATCTTGTGCACTCTGACTAGATCTTTCTTGAGCTACTGTTGTAGCACCCTTAACAGAGTACAGAAGCTATCTTGTGCACTCTGACTAGATCTTTCTTGAGTTACTGTTGTAGCACCCTTAACAGAGTACAGAATCTATCTTGTCCACTCTGACTAGATCTTTTTTGAGCTACTGTTGTATCACCCTTAACAAAGTACAGAATCTATCTTGTGCACTCTGACTAGATCTTTCTTGAGCTACTGTTGGACCACCCTTAACAAAGTACAGAATCTATCTTGTGCACTCTGACTAGATCTTTCTTGAGCTACTGTTGTAGCACCCTTAACAGAGCACAGAATCTATCTTGTGCACTCTGACTAGATCTTTCTTGAGCTTCTGTTGTAGCACCCTTAACAAAGTACAGAATCTATCTTGTGCACTCTGACTAGATCTTTCTTGAGCTACTGTTGTAGCACCCTTAACAGAGTACAGAAGCAATCTTGTGCACTCTGACTAGATCTTTCTTGAGCTACTGTTGTACCACCCTTAACAAAGTACAGAATCTATCTTGTGCACTCTGACTAGATCTTTCTTGAGCTACTGTTGTAGCACCCTTAACAAAGTACAGAATCTATCTTGTGCACTCTGACTAGATCTTTCTTGAGCTACTGTTGTAGCACCCTTAACAGAGCACAGAATCTATCTTGTGCACTCTGACTAGATCTTTCTTGAGCTACTGTTGTAGCACCCTTAACAAAGTACAGAATCTATCTTGTGCACTCTGACTAGATCTTTTTGAGCTACTGTTGTATCACCCTTAACAAAGTACAGAATCTATCTTGTGCACTCTGACTAGATCTTTCTTGAGCTACTGTTGGACCACCCTTCACAAAGTACAGAATCTATCTTGTGCACTCTGACTAAATCTTTCTTGAGCTACTGTTGGACCAGCCTTAACAAAGTACAGAAGCTATCTTGTGCACTCTGACTAGATCTTTTTTGAGCTACTGTTGTAGCACCCTTAACAAAGTACAGAATCTATCTTGTGCACTCTGACTAGATCTTTCTTGAGCTACTGTTGGACCACCCTTAACAAAGTACAGAATCTATCTTGTGCACTCTGACTAGATCTTTCTTGAGTTACTGCTGTAGCACCCTTAACAAAGTACAGAAGCTATCTTGTGCACTCTGACTAGATCTTTCTTGAGCTACTGTTGTATCACCCTTAACAAAGTACAGAATCTATCTTGTGCACTCTGACTAGATCTTTCTTGAGATACTGTTGTAGCACCCTTAACAAAGTACAGAATCTATCTTGTGCACTCTGACTAGATCTTTCTTGAGCTACTGTTGTAGCACCCTTAACAAAGTACAGAATCTATCTTGTGCACTCTGACTAGATCTTTTTTGAGCTACAACATAGTTCTTCATCAACTAGTTAGCTAAGAAGTGCCAAGCTGCCTTTATTGATTGGTTTGCCTTAAGTTTAAAACAATAATATCCAAGTACTACTTGCGTACTATCTATGTACCATGTGTGTACTATTTAGGTACCACCTATATATGTTTTACCTAGAAACTAAGTGTGCACAATGATTCACAATGTTAGTATTACGTGTGTTGTTGTATTTTTAGGTACTACGGGTGTACTTTCTAGGTACTACTGGTAAACCAATTAAGTACTTTCGTCTAGAAGCGAATGTCCTTTTCATCTGTAGGTGATCGACTCTTGAAAAAAAAAAAGGCCAGCTTTTTATAAACTGGCTGAAAATAAGATCATGGCTAAAGCAAACATGATACTGAGTTTAATAATGTCAATGAGTAATAACAATGAAAGCGATCATACAGAGGTGCGTCATTATTTCAACATTCAATACGTTTCACTATGATTATTTATGGTTCTGTTGTTTTGTGTGCCAATAATCTCTAAGACAAACGATATTAACTTTCACGGGAGAATATCAGCAGACTAAACAAAAAACCCGATACTTTGACGTCATCGAGATACTATTGCAACCAGACTCTACGTAGGCCGATGCCGTATTAGTTAAAGATATTTTAGTTGATTTTGTTTCTGAATTTTAAAACGAGTTTGTTTGCCCATACTTGTAAATGACACTATACGACAAAACGACTATAGTTATTTTTAATTATACTTATTATAGCATCCTCTTATTTCTAGATCATAGAAAAATTTCTGTCTGTTTGTCTGTCTGTCAGGTACAAATTTTGAACACGTTATTTTTTCCAATTCCCATTCTCGGATCGAGTTTAAACTTTGCACTACTATTTCTTGTTCCTAATAAAACATCAATCAATAAAAAAAAAATCATTAAATAATTTAAATGTAATAGTGCATTTAAATTTATTTTTTTTCGATATCGAAAAGCGAAATAAATCTCACAATTTTGATAAAGTTGCTGTAAACGGAGAGTTCTTCCTTTTATAACCGTTGGTTTTTATATCTTGCTGTTTAGATCATCTCTTGTACGTCAGCTTCTAATCCCACAGTTTAGTGTCTCAAAGAAATTCATACAAAACTCAAGCTTGATCAAGGAAACAAACCTTATCATCCCTTTTTTCTGAAACAGATGACGTCGTCGGGGGTTCCATTATCCTCCATCAAAAACCCGAGGATGATGTCTGGAGCAGGAAATGTGTCTGAATCAATGATTCAACAATCTGTCTTGTTGTTTGGTTGTTAAATTTAATTGGTTACTTTATCTTCAATAATACTCTTGTTTTAAGCTGAATAGATCTGGAAATATATTTTTTTTGACAAATATTTCTTTCCATTAAACCTAAATTCTCTATGTGTAGCTCAGTGGTGTTAGCTGATCCGCTACAAAGCTTTAGAGAGCTCGAGTTCAAATCCCGATTGAAACTACTTGGCGTTTTTTTTTAAAGATCTAAATAAACTTGAGTTTTCTGAGAGACAGGAGGTATCACGAAATAACATACCCCCCCACCCTCGTATGAATAGAATAGTGTAAGTAAGTTCCCCTTTCTCCCCTTGTGGTCTATAGGGCAGATGGTTTAAAGGTCATCGGTTTTTGTGCCCATGGTTAACGAGGGTGTCATGTGTCCAGCACATCGACTAACCGCCTTTTACTTTCCCCCATCTAATGTCAGGTACCCATTAGAGCTGGGTAGACTTAGAAGCGCCCAAAGATCCCGAAATTAAAAATCCCAGTCTTAACCAGGATTCGAACACGGGATCAACGATTCGGTAGTCAAGCGCTTTACCGCTCAGTCACTTCGCCTCCATGAATGGAATACAAAGGATTTAAATGAAGATGCTACACGAGAAAGGAATGGCTTTTGCTGATTTGGCTAACATACAGACGATATATGCTCTGCAAACTCTACTTACTTGAAAGGTTCTTTTTAGGGCCTATATGGTCATAAAAGGCGCTGTGGCTGACAGGTAAAACGCTTGGGGTCCAAATCGAGGGTTCCTAGGTTCGAATCCTGGTGTAAACTCGGACTTTCGAATTCGGGATCTTCCTCTGACTCCACCCAGCTCTATTGGGTACCTGCTATTAGTTGGGGAAAAGTAAAGGCGATTGGTCTCTGAAATGGCCACATGGCACCCTCGTTAACCGCTGAAGCAGATAACCTTTACATCATTTTCCACATAGATTGCAACGTCTAAATGGAACTTTACTATATGGTCATTTTTCAAATTGTTACTCGGTTGCTGCCAGGCAATGTGCCTCTTTTGGAGCTTCGTGGCTCGAGTCGGAGCTAATCTATGTTTCGACATATTTCGTTAACCGTCTTTTCCATTGCACTCTGTTATATATTCCATCCATCCCAGTGAAACTACAGCCCATGGAGGTCCCTGGCCTGCTTTAGAACATCTCTCAATTCTGATCTATCCTGGGCTTTACGTCTCCATGCCCGGACTTTAAGCTGTGGTTGATCTGCCTCTACACTCTACGTCACCAAGGGACCGTACTCATGATCTGCCTCTGAGACGCCAGCCTTTTTGGTTTTTAGCTGTGAACAATCTTTGCTCCTCTGCTCTCTGCCATTCTCTCGAAGTGACTTGGCCCCCAACGTAATATGTTTCCATTTATTTCCGTCACTACGGAGGGGTCTTTCAATATAACTATATATGTCACTATTGTAGAAGTTATTTTCCTTATTTGACATCAAACAAAATATTTAATTACCAATTACTAATGAACTAATGGGTTACACGAGCACGAGAAAGGACGGGCTTTTTTCCCAGGCTTGGCTAACATACAGGCCCTGAAACTCGACTTTCTTGAAAGATTCTTTTTAGGGCCTATATGGTCATAAAAGGCGCGGTGGCTGACAGGTACATCGCTTGGGCTCATAGAGCTGGTATATTTTTGGGTTGTTGCGAATCCTCCTACGTTACGTGTGTGTGCGTGTGTGTTGTGCAGTTTATGTGTGTTTTACTGGTTTTATCACTATTCTCTCCCCACCCCCAAGCCGTATATCTCTCTCTCACTTTCTCTCACTTTCTCTTTCTCTCTCTGTTTCTTTCTCTCTCATCTCTCTCTCCTCTTTCTATTTCTCTCTCTTCTCTCTTTCTATTTCTCTCTCTTCTCTCTTTCTATTTCTCTCTCTTCTCTCTTTCTATTTCTCTCTCTTCTCTCTTTCTATTTCTCTCTCTTCTCTCTTTCTATTTCTCTCTCTTCTCTCTTTCTCTCTATTTATCTCTTCTTCCTTTCCCCCCTCTCTCTCTCTCTCTCTCTCTCTCTCTCTTTAGAAAGATATACAGTAACATTAGCTTTAATATGAAATCCCCAGACAAGAAATGCCAACAGGCAAGGGAAGCAACAATTTCAAACCAATGACACTAATATCCTTCGACATGATACCAAGCCAGAACTGCAAAACAAAAGTTTACTTTAAACGGAGCCATTATTTTATCATTTTATTCGGATTTTGTTTTTCATCACAAACTCTAAAAAATCTTAACTCAGCTTTCTCTGTTGGAAAGAAAAAAATCTTGTATATATAGGTCAGCACTGAAAACTGAATATCTAATTTGTCAAGGAAAATAAAGATAACTTGGAATATTTCTTTTATATATACATTGTACTTTTAAAATGTATTTAACTTATGAACTGTTTAATTCGGTAGCAATTTATGAACTAATGATCTAAATTTACAAAGAATTAAGGAAGTTCAGTGTCGACAAAAAATGGAGGAGTGGGTGATTTCCAATGCACGTGTCACAGACCACATCATTTAAAATATTTTCACGTGAATTGAAACCGAGGCTCTGCAGCTTTTAATATTTATTTTGGCTATGTTTTGAAAGCCGCTGGGGAAAGTGAGTGGTGGTACATTGTAGGAATACAGAGAAATCTGACGATAGCTCGGCCTCCGGCCTCGTTGAAAAGGGAAAACACTGGTGTGGCTAAAAGGAGTCGTGCCTCCCACTGAACTGGTACGATAAATTGATCATCTAGTTGATGGGCAACTTCCAGTCTGAGAGGTCGGTGATGAAGCAGTCCCTCATTGTAATGTCGATTCTTTTGGTCAAGTGTCTTAAAAAGAGCAAGTTCGACCGTTATGGACACTCTAGAAACTCTCTTTATATTTATCTCTAATATATTTTCTGTAGATATAAATCTGTTTATGTAAAAAAAAAATATTATTGAATTAAATATGGCTTACAATGAAAGAAAAAAAAACGGGCTACTTATTGAAAAAGTCAGTACTGTGGTGAACTCTATGAATCTTCATCACTATAAAACTCTGTTTAAGAGAGAATCAGGATAGAAACCCTGCAGTTTAGTTTAGGACGACGGGGGATGGGAGCGGGCAGGGTTTAAACCCTGGACCATCGATAAATCTGAACGACAGTCCAGCGCGCAAAACGCACGACCAAGCAGATATTGAAGCCTAAAGGGTTAAAAGGATTTACGATTTATACATATAAGATCATTAGAGATTGTGAAATAAAGCATCTTTAATTTGAAATCTCTATTATTCACAAAAAGCTCTTCGACAATTTTTTAGGAGCCCCAAGGAAGTAAGGGCGTAAAGGTAAAAGCTTAAGATACTTCCCAGACCAGTTGAATCGAAGTTCGACAAGTCTGGCGCGGGACAGACTATGAGTCACGATCTCATTCTACTAGCGAATGGATACATTGCGTATGACGTCATCGTCCTATTTTGTTTGACGCACATTTACCATTAGGGTTGTTATTTGTCCACTGCTGATTGCGACATTTTTGGCTCATGCATTGATGCTAATCTATTTTCTCAAGCCTTTAAGTTCCAAGATTTATCTGCAATCACTTAGTGCTTAACTTAAAACTGAAGATCGCGTTAAAAACCTACTTCTACTTGGTGGATGTAGGATTTGGCTTTTCTAAATTTCCTGAAAATTGAAAAAAAAATGTGCTTAACGGTTTAAAGTCTGGAGATAGCGCCGTTTGATTGGCTAATACCCTGTTTGGTACGCATTTGGCTTTCCCAGGAAAACAGCCTTGGTTCAGAGATTGGCTGATGTCATGGATCTGAGCTCCAGGTTGCTGCCCTCTAAATGACATTTAAATGACAAATTTTACATTACGTTCTAATGTCACGTTCCATTTTGTCCCGAGTCCCCCCCCCCCCCTTTTTCCTTTTTTTTTCTCTTTAATGATTTTCTATTTTGGTTTAGGCATTAATTGTAAGAAAAAAATATTTACATTAAAATAAAAACTTTTTTTTTTAATTTGCTTTCGAGATAAGATAATAAATCTGGTTTAAATTAAATAAGACATTCTTCTCAAGACGTATAGACTTTAGATTGCTATCTATCTATCTATCTATCTTATCTATCTTATCTATCTTATCTATCTTATCTATCTTATCTATCTTATCTATCTTATCTATCTTATCTATCTTATCTATCTTATCTATCTTATCTATCTATTTGTCTATCTATCTATCACTCTTTCTTGCTCTTGGCTTCTAAACCGAGAGGTTTTAGGTTCGGAAAACAGGGATTTTGAATTTCGGGATATTTAGGACCCCCCCCCCCCCGAGTCCACCAAACTCTAATGGGTACCTGACATTGGTTAGTAGAAAAATAAAGGCGGTTGGTCGTTGTACTAGTCACATCACACCCTCCTAAACTTTGGGTTATAGAAATTTATGAGCTTTATATCCTATACCCTAAAGATTGTGTAGCCTTAAGGAATATTTATATATTTACTTTTACCGATAACAATATTATAATCTAAAAGCAGTTGATTTATACAACTAGATTCAGTCAGTAAAAAAAGGCATTAAAAGTTCAATAGTACATGAGATAATAATAATTCAATGGTAATGTCCCTTAGCTTCTCTAGTTGTTGACTTATTCTTGAGGTTGTTAGACCAGATTGTAACACTACGAGCGTTCAAAGACTTGGATCCGATTTGTCTAATTAAAGAAATAGTCCAAACACTTAGCCTTACTTTCTTCAACGAGGTTTTAAATACTATAGCAGTAACAAGAAGGTGGAGTACTGTGTGGGCGTCAATTTGTAGGATTACTTTAATTTTTGTTTACATTGCTATAAAATCGGTACAGTTAAGTAGATACTAATTTGATAAATTTCCAGTTATTTTTAATATATAAAGCAGACAGTAAGGCATATGTATGTGTGTTTTATGTATGTATGTAAATATGTATGTATGTATGTAGATCATGGCGGAGACCGTAGTGCATGTTTAATTTCCCTCCCACAACCGGAAGGGGGGCGGGGCTGAAAAATAGACAAAAGTATCTAATTGTATCTCTATTAAAGAACAAAACTTGCTAACAAATCCGATTTCACACTATTTATATATTTGATATGAATATATCGGGCGAACGGATAAACCCATTTCGTGGCAAAATAAAAACAAAATTTGAAGGTAACATTCGCCATGATTGACATAAATCTAAATTCATTTTAGTAGATTAGTATTACCAAACTAAGGGCCGCGAGTCATATCTGGCTAGTTTTTAAAATGTCGAAATTCTAAGAATTCATGGATTCTTTTGTTGCATCATAGATTGAAAAAGATATGTTTTTCTTGTCCAGCTAACTTCAAAATAACTATAAATAGTGATGAAAACGTGATACTTATAGTGGCATTAATATACAATTTCTTGCCCAACGCGTTCTTGCATAATATAGTAACATCTTTAGACTCGCTCAATACCACAACCTAAGAAATCATTTATGTTTATAGAAGCACATTTAATACAACTTAAAGTCTTTATCTCATTTGGATAGCGCAGCAGGGCTGGTCTTACGCATAAGTAAACTAGGCAGACGCCTAGGGCTTCTGATTGGTGGGGGCCTCGCACAGGACTCTGTAGGCTACATTATTTTGGAGAACAAAATAGCGAAACTTGTCTTTTAAGTTATTGTTGGAGTACACTAAGTTTTTAATAGGGCCTCCAATCATCTAAGGCCGGCCCTGATCGCAGGAATAGGACAACTCCGAACTATTCTCTACGTTCACGACTGTTTTGTAAAACAATGAACGCAGATCGATCGGGAACAATTATCTTTCCTATAGGAGTTCTTTACGCCAATATTTCTCGAGAGTTCTCGCCGGCACGCGACATTGCGTTAAATCACTTTCTAAGCACTCAGCCATTGTGCCGTAGACTGGCGACGATCTACTAGTCTAGCACAAAGCCATTTCATTTGTAAGTTGCCGCCGCTTTAACAAAGTAAAAGAATTGAGTACAAAAAAATTAAAAAAAAAAAGTATTGGGAAAATTGGGTCGTGGAAATTGAAAGTAAATGAATCTCGTGCGTCAGCGGCGCTGGTTTTCAGGGTTTCAGCGCCCCCTCCCCCATGCTTTCCTGCCTCTTTTTGTTTTTTTTCGCGATACAAGTACATGATGATTTCCAGACCGCCTCCCTCCCTTCCTCGACACAAGCACCTGACGCAGGCACCAATATAGTCCCTAGAGCAACTAAAACACAATTAGGACAAAACTTGTCTCTGGACAGGCTGCTGAGAAGGGACGTGGCGCTGTCTCGTGGTGGGTGACGGGGAGCGGACTAAGACTGAAAGTGTTATTCCGAAACTGGTAGCTACAACCTAGTGCCGGGGTCTCAAACTCATATCAGCATGTGGGCCGCAGTGGTAAGTAACAACCAGTCAGCGGGCCGCACCACAAAAAGAGAATGTTTATTCATTAAATTTTACGAACACTACAGTCACTGCAGTTAAATGCTAAAATAACGTTTTTATAACTATTAATTACATTTAGTGTAGTTTATTACATGCACAGGCAGTTTAGTTTACTAAAATAAGTTGACGTTGTCTCTGTCCCTAATAAAAAAAAAAGCAGAAACTGTAGTTCCCAAAAAACAACAACTATAATTTCTAGGCCTACTGCAGATGGCTCGTCACTCATGTTTCTGTCCACTCAGCTGAGAGCGTTTGGCAGAGACCAGACCATCGACGTTAGGCCTGAAGTCGCGTGTATTTGCAAGGCGCAAGGTTGCTCTCAGATGCTCACCAGTCAGTCTTGATCGTAAAGCTGTTTTGTTGATCTTTAATGTGGAAAAAAACTGTTCACAAACCTAAGTACTCCCAAACAGCAGCTCCGCAGAATAAGTTTGGAAACTTCTCTCTGGGAAGAAACTGGTAGAAATCTGGGACGCCAACATCAGCGTAATTTTTGCTTCAGAACAGCGTCACACTGCAGGTCCAGTAGTTCCACCTGGACTTCCTCTGGAACGTTTTTCATTTCAACTACGAACGGAGTGGCAACAAGGAAAAACTGTGCCATGTAAAGTGAATTGAGTGCATTGTGATGTTGCGTGATGTCAGTATTAAAAGCAAGTGATCTCACAAAAACATTGGGTCACTGAGCTGAGGTATGTCTCTGTCTTTCTTTGCCATGAACAATGTTATTTCCTGTCTCGGTTTCAAAAAATCTCTGCATCACTTTTCCACGACTCAATCATCTGACTTCCGTATGATACAGCAACTCTCCGTAATCTGTATCTAAATCAGCTAGACATGACACAAACTGTCTGTGGTTGAGACCCCGTGCACGTATGACGTTCACCGTCTTTACGACAACATCCATCACGTTCTTCATTTGTAGACTTTTGCCACAGAGTGCTTCTTGGTGCAGAATGCATCGTATGGCTGCAAAAGGTTCCGCCAAGCTGAGCTGATGCCGTTTCTCTACCATTAATCCAACATTGCTGGTACACCGTCCTTAGCTACAGTGTGAAGTTTTTCCCACGGTAGCCCACACCTGTCAATAAAAGCTTCCAATTCTTGAAACAGGTCGCGCACGTTGTAAATCATTTTACGGCTTATATGTGGTCATTGTACATTTTATCAAATTTTTTTTTTGAATTCGCGGACGTGGCCGCGGGCCGCACAAAATAGTTTCGACGGCCACATGCGGCCCGTGATCAGCGTGTTTGAGACCCCTGACCTAGGGGAAGCAGCTCCTGACTTTTTAAATAATCAGCTTTCAAATTATACTTCGTAAAAAGACTAGGAATGTTTATAAAGCAAACAGACGGTGTTTGTCAAATGTTTTGCATGTTTCGGATGTTCCTTCAGAGTTAAAGTTAATTACTTCCTAGTCCAAACCTCCCGCAGGATGACGGGGGATGGGAGCGGGCAGGGTTTGAACCCTGGACCATCGATAAATCTGAACGACAGTCCAGCGCGCAAACCTCACGACCAGGTAGCCATCCCAGACGAAGTAGCAGTTACAATTTTTTTGGATATTTTGTCATTCAAGTCCGTTTTATTAATTGTCCACCATGAAGATGTCATAAATTATAGATTTTAAGCATTTTAGGGTTAGGGTAGAAAAGATTAACTGAATAATTTCAAACTATATTTTATACCTTTTTTTTTAGGGAAAATAATGTATATATACTATTTATAGATATATACATATATGTGTTTGTGTGTGTCTATGTGTGCGTGTGTGTGTGCGCGCGTGTTTGTGTATATATATATAAATATGTGTGTGTATGTGTATATGTGTAATTTGTATTCCACAATCATTTTTATCCTTTGTTTGCGGCAGAGCTGACTACTTAGCTAGAATGTTTCGTTTCAAGCCCAAGTTTTGGGGGGATTTTTATGAGACCTTCAACCTACACACGTACACTTACACATACACTAATATTTCAGTTGTTGTTGACGGCCGTTGACCTGTAGCCCCAAACTTCTGCTAGACAATTAAACCGCTGTAGGCGTAATATATCTTCTTAATAAAACTTCCAATAACTTGAATAACTTCCTCGTGAGCAAACTAAAAATCAGTGTTATTATGATGAAGACAAAATCAAGTTGATATGAGACACTGGCGGATCCATTGGTGTGGGGGGTGACATAGGGGCAATGGAAATTCATTCTTCAGTATTCATAGATCTCGCTATTTCTCCAACACCCATTCTCGGATCAAGTTAAAAACTTTTGTACCTAACAAAACAGGGATCAATTAAAAATTTATCAATCAGTCAATTAATTGTTGGCAATTAATTATTTTGGTTTAATATTATAGAATTTGAAGAAATTTAGAGGATTAAACATCGAAATCTTTAAAAAAAAATCATTATTGTCATGGTCAAATTTAACTTTCAGAAATGACATAAGGAACATTACATTGTCCCGTTCTTTAACAGGCGGTATGACTCTACACGTACTTCAAAATCGCGGCCATGTTACATTTAATGTAAAAAATCGTTATTAATCCATTCTATTCACATACCTCGTAGCGTTTCAATAGAAACAAAATCTAAGCGTTAGTAGAACAAGTGGAGCATAACTCTGTCCAGCATAATGGGGAAATAATCTCTCAAGGCTCAGCTGCTCATAAGAACACGTCAGGGTTCAAAGTTCACAGAACAAACGAGCAATTAAAATGGCGTTAACTGTTTTTCTCCGTAATTATTTACCACATTCTGGTGGAATCAACGTTGGTATCGTCGGTTAGGAGAGAAAGATAAAGATTTATGTCCACGTGACAGGAAGAATAGAAACTAATGAAATTTGACACTGATTCCCACCCCATCAGAAAATGTGTTTTGTTTTGTTTTTTTCCCCTATACGCCACATTCTGTTTATACCATTTTGGCACAGTAGACTCTGATATAAGATCGCGCGTATAACAGAAATCCTCGAAGCGTGATTGGCTGGCTTATAAATTACACGCAATTGATTGGTCAGTCGGGTTTGACGCAGACGTTAAATTGAAACTAATGGAGGCTAATGGTGGCTGTGAAATGTTCGTTCTAAAATAATACGGGGGGTCGTGTAAAGCTAGTTTTAATGGGTAGGTGGCGTTTGATGTACCCCAAGAGACATTTTATGTTTGGTTTGGACAACTGCCATCGATTAAGGCCAATCACGTCAATAAAATGTCAGACGAAAACAAAGGTAATGTTAGACAAAAACAGATAATCTAAGTTAGCTATATCCAGGGCCGGGCTTAGGCCACTGAAACCTATGCGACCTCAGTGGGCCCCGCACTTTCATAGGCCCTGCGCTAAGTCTACGTGTAAATTATTATAATATAGTTCACGCGGCCTCCTGATATTCCAGAAACTAATGGAAATCTCCTGAAATTATCAAAATAATCCGGAAAAAAATTGTCATTTTCGAGTTTCATTCGATTACTTGAGGTCAACAATTCTTAAAGATAGATTGAACAATTTGGCAATTTTTGCTATTGAGCAATATCTATATAGGAAATTTGATGATATACTGTATGACTTGCTACACGCAAGACTCATAAAGTTCATTTGATCGTGATTTCGTCCTTACTAAAGAATGAATTAAATGCAAAGACAAATTTATTTTCTAATACAAAATCTTAATTTTCACTTTTTATCCTTATCCCTACCAAGACTGGGCCCCGCGTAATCCTATTCTCATAGGGGCCCTGCTATTGTTAGGGTCAGCCCTGTCTATTTCAAAGAATGATCAGCTTCATTTGAAATGCGATTTAGTCTATTTGAGAGAGTTTGAGAGATGCTATAATATTGAAGGATCCTAGTTATCAGCTACAAAGACCGCATTGCTAATGAAGAGATTAGAAATAGGATCGCAATGGCAAGTGGGCCCCACGACCTGCAAACTGAAAACTCGAAAGACCTTCCTTCAAGGAACAGAACCAGGAAAAAGAAGAAAAAACAGAGAAAGCGATGGAAGACAACATAAGAGATCAAGGCAAAAGACAGAAAGACAGAGAGGAATGGAGAAAGACGGTTGACAGATCCTATGTTGTGCCCCAACGACTTAACAGACTATGGGCTAGATCAGAGGTGGGCAAAATACGACCCACGGGCCACATGCGGCCCGCCGGAGTGTTTTATGCGGCCCGCAGACACCTACAGAAATCGGGTGTGCCCACAGTATATACTTATAAAATGCAGATATATTAAAAATAATATCTATTTAAATTAATGACACTTTCTCATAATAAAAAGTTTCAAGCAAACGATGAGTATGCTTATTGGCTCTACATCAATACACTCAATTGAAGGGACAATCTCTAATCAGTATTTATTCAATGCTATGAAGAACTGTGTTGAGTGTTGGGTAGGCTTGGAATAAGATGACTTATACTGTACATGACTGAAAAAAGTAGTTTATATATATATACATATATATATATATATATATTTAAAACCATAAACTCTAAACAGGAAAGTTTGCACAAAGCTGCATAAAATTTCAATATTTAATTTAGAAATGGAAATATATTTAATCCTAATCACTTACAATTGACATTTAGGAAAATAATGGATTTTAGGGTAGATAATTATCTAGCTTGATTTTCATATACTTGTCCAATTAGTATTCCAGAAATGGGGTGTTGGGGGTCAGGGATTTTTGGTATTGTGTTGATTGTTCTGGGGTAGAGGATACTTGTATCAATTTTCTGTTTCAATGGTTAGGTAGTATGTCTTTGATATTAAATAATATTTCTATTACTATTATTATATTTCTAAGGTTAATTAATCACTTTTCAATTGTTTATGATTTAATACTTGTAAATTATTAGAACTTACAAATAAAAACCTATAAAAAAAAGCCCACAAAAGAGGCACATAAAGCCCCAAAAAAGAGGCAAAGAAAAGAGGCCTAAGGCCCAAGGATTCCTATGATGATAAATTAAAATTGAATAGCGCAAATTCTGAGGTTTCCTTCTTTAAGAGTTAAAAAAAAAATCGTATGTTGTCTACGAGTAGTTCCAATAAGGAACTAAATAATCCAATGTAATTGAGTAAATTACACAATCCCAAAGAAAAAATCATTATGTTCCTTGAAGGAAATTGGCTCTGACTTTGTTACCAATGTTTCTAATGAAGAGTGAAAGACAGACTTCATGTTTTTCATACGGCTTCATGCGACTTATTGCAATGGGTTGTTTGCCTATGAAATTTAAATGCATGTTAAATCTTATCAAACGAGGCTTTCCCACGCTGAAGAAAACAGGTTTTGTCATTTTCCTTTGCTGAAAAGTGAAACTATTTCTAGTGAAATGATTAAAAGTACAACACTTATTAAAATTCCTTTATTGTGCAATTTATAAAAGCAAATTTTAAGACGTCAAGATCCAGTTTTCAATACCATCAGCTCACCAGTGGCCTCCAGATCAGGCAGTTCTCCGAAAAATTTATGTTCTATAAGAGGGCCTTGTGGCCAGAAGTCTTGTTCGGGTCTCTTGATTTAGTATGTCCTTCAATATGGTCAGCACTCTCTGGTGATGCTCCACAAGGGCAAGTTTCGCTCGTCCAGACATTTTGTTTTGTGTGGAAACTAAACAAGTATAATCACTGGTTGATGTTGACTGAAAGTAATTTGACAGCAGTCACAAGGGTAGCAGGTAGCAACTAGTGAGCTAGTTCCACAGTTCCGGAACATTATGGACGAGTGTAAAAACTAATATACTGCACATTAAGTACAACTGCATATTTGTGATATATAAATACAACAGAAATTTAAAAAACAAATCGTAATTGTTTTCAAAAATTGCTAACTCTTGTTGTAATTCCTCAAGGTGGAGTGTGGAAAAAAACAAGAAACGTGAAAATAATACACTGTAAATACAGCGTAAATAGGAAAAATATAAATTAAAAGCATTGTACAGAGTTAGCTGGCGTATCTTTTTAAATTATATATATATATATATGCGGCCCGCCATTCCCAATTTTGTAAAATGCGGCCCTCGATACAAAAAGGTTGCCCACCACTGGGCTAGATGAAAGTGAGCGTGGCAGCAGAGTGTCTGCCATGCGTGGTCCAGCCTTCGTTGGCCTAGGAGGGTCCAATACATTTCACTTGTGTCCCATGCCTCATCACAGCAAGAGATTGTTGCGTCCAAAGAAATCCCTCCTATGCTCTTTTATTATGGGAAGAATTTGGCGGGGTCGGATAGCACCACTTCACCGCTGGATAGCACCACTTCACCTCTGGATAGCACCACTTCACCTCTGGATAGCACCACTTTACCTCTGGATAGCACCACTTCACCGGTGGATAGCACCACTTCACCGCTGGATAGCACTACTTCACCGCTGGATAGCACCACTTCACCGCTGGATAGCACTACTTTATAAGCATAATAGCACCACTTCAAAGGCTGGATAGAACCACTTCATGGGCCGGATAGAACCACTTCATAGGCCGGATACACCACTTTACCGCTGGATAGCACTACTTCATAAGCATAATAGCACCACTTCATAGGCCGGATAGCGCCACTTTACGGGCTGGATAGCACCACTTCATAGGCCAAATAGAACCACTTCATAGGCCAAATAGAACTAGCTCATAGGCCAACTAGAACCACTTCATAGGCCGGATAGCACCACTTCATAGGCCGGATAGCACCACTCTGCGGGTTGGATAGCACCAGTTCAAGGTTTGGATAGCACCATTTCAAGGGCCGGATAGCACTTCATAGGATAAATAGCAACAGATAGCACCACTTCACCGGCCAGTTAGCACCAGTTCATAAGCATGACAGCAACACTTTACCGGCCGGATAACAAAATTTAATAGGATGGATAGCACCACTTCATTGGCTGGATAGCACCACTTCATTGGCTGGATAGCACCACTTCATTGGCTGGATAGCACCACTTCATTGGCTGGATAGCACCACTTCATTAGCTGGATAGCACCACTTCATTGGCTGGATAGCACCACTTCATTAGCTGGATAGCACCACTTCATTGGCTGGATAGCACCACTTCATCAGCATAGCACCACTTTATTGGCTGGATAGCACGGATATGACTGCGGTTTGTACAGTCTACCTTCACCTCACCTATCCTTTAGTCCGTTGACCGTCTTTCTCCATTCCTCTTTGTCTTTTGGACAGAAATTCTCTCAATGACATGCCCGTCCATTCATTTATGTTGTCTATCTATCGCTTTCTCTGTCTGCCTCTTCTTCTTTTTCCTGGAACTGTTCCCCGATGAAAGGTCTTTGTAATATAGCCATAGAGTTTTAGTTTGCGTTTCTTGACAGAAGTTAGCAGGTTATCGTGTATCCAACACGCCTACGCCGCTGGTCGTAACTTTATGCCAATCTGCTCTAACATTTCTACTCCTATGAATGGGAGTTTTTCACTCAGTGTGGATGGTAAAACACTCAGATGAATCAATTTAGAAAATGTGGAAAATGTATGTATATTACCTTACAGTATTTCATTTATAATAATGTTAAGAGCTTTCATTGTAGATCTCAAAATATTGACTTTAAAGTCCACAGCTACGAGAACTGGTCTGGTTTTTAAAATGATGGTTACAAGGGAATGCCCTATCGTGGGGCTTGGATGGTTGCCCCCCACGCCCCTGAGACCTCTTCCGTTTCTCCACCACCACATCGCAACTGATAGACCTTTCAAATCTTCACATTTACACCATACTTGTTTTGCTATATTAAAGCCAAGACTTTTTAGGATTTCACAGTTCGGAGAGCTTACCCAACGCACTTCCTGTTAGTTTCTGAATAGAGAACTTTTGGCCTTGAAGAGTTCTCTCGTGTTGAAAAACATCACGTGAGCTTCGATTAACAACAAGCAATCGAGAAAGTAAATGATGTGTCCAAAATATACAACAGTTTTACAACTAGACAACTAGTGATTATTGAACTCCAATTAAAATAAATTACCATTTTATTTTTATCTCTTGGGTGTTTACGGGTAGAAATGCTAGTTAAAAAAAAACATAAATATTTCCGATGACATACTAGTTTGGAGAAAAACACACAAAAATATGAGCATTTAAGAATGTCAATGTAATCAATCTTAATGAAATCTTAAAGTACAGAACTCTTGTCTAATTATAGTCATTAAGGCAGTTGGATTTGAATGAATAAAGGGATATAACAGTTTTAAAAAAGGTCATCCCAAGTTAATAATTTTAAAATAATATCTATTTATGAAATTTTATGAAAAAGATTTTGAGAAAATGACCAGGAACACTTTAACAAAAAAAAAAGGATCTTTTTTATTTATTTAGATCAAGATTATAATTTTTTATTTTATCTTTAAGCTGGTTAATGAAGACATTTATACAGTACAAGGTATTTTTGTAATACACATTTACATAAATAACCGACATTGTGTTTAGATAGATAGATATACATGATGAGAGTGTAGTGAGTCTCCAATAATACTACTGCGTCGCATACGGCCGAGTCCTAATACAGTATAAAGCGTTGAGACGCTAGCAACAGTTTTTTTTTTTTTTTATCTTTTCTATAACAAGAGCTTACCATGTCTCACTTAGAAGGAGAACAAGAGAGTGGTGCTTTTTTGTATGATCCAGATGTGTAGCGTTTTTTAATCATTTTTTTTAAAGGAGAGTTCAAATGAACAGGCCCGTACCCCGAGTGTATGAGCTCCCACTGGAAATTTGAGTATTTTTGAAGCTATTTTTGTTATTGTAAAGGTATTAAAAAGTATATATTTTTGCAAACTCACATATCATTCAACATTTTGTAAACATGTTTATTTATATATAAGCATTAAATCTTAAATTTGTATTCTTTTTATCGAAGTTTCTATTTTTCAAGAATTTTATAATCAGAGTTACCCCTAACTGCTTAGGGCAGGGGTTCTCAACCTGTGGATCGCGACCCCTTTGCGGGTCGATTGAGAATTTGCCAGGGGTCGCCTAAGACCATCGAAAACATGGATTGTTTTTGTCTATTCTTCTATTGCTGTATGTGCGTGTGAGGAGGGCTGTTGCGGCAGAGTGGGGGACTGTAAAAAGGGTCGCTGAGCTTAAAAGGTTGAGAACCGCTGGCTTAGGGTATGTTAAGGATTTTCAAGCCGGAAATCGGAGCAATTGAGCTAGGTTGGGTGAAGAGCGTAGTGAGCATCCTTCTACATGTGTATGTATGTTACATCCTGGTGTGTTTTAATAAATAGTTCCTATCTTATCTAGTATGATACAGACGTTACTTCAAAAAAGAAGATGATTACGTCCTACGCGTCATGCATTTAGCCATGTATATTAACCAATGACCTAAATTCTGCCAAGTCACTGGTTTTCCTAGCTGGCTCAGGTAACACACTTTATGCTCTAATAGCGCTACGGAAGAAAGAGCATCTGTACAAATTTGTTCTAGCATATGGGATGAGGAATGTGCCTTTATCTTTGTGTCTTTCTGAGTATTTTATTAAATTTTGTTCTTGTTTTTGAAGATTATGGTTCAGTGTTTTATGTATAATTGCTACTTTACTTTTAACTCTTTCTCTCCTAACTTTCGATACCAACGTTGATTCCGCCAGAATGTGGTAAATAATTACGGAGAGAAAGAGTTAAGTCTCTATTCTGAAGGCTTTCTAAATTTAGTGATTTTACTAAAGGTGTTACTCTAGTCAAATGTGAATAATCGTTAGTTAGATTATTTCCTCTTCAATAAGTCTTAGCTAAACAAAAATAACAAACAAACTTAAACTAGAGACCAGGTCTAGTTGTTGTTGTTTTTAATAAGGAAACATTTTAAAATCAAATGGCAACTGGGCTAATTGTACAATGCATTTCTATGTCGTCTATTGGAAGTTCAGGACAGATGTTCCTGCATTCATTTTAACCGATGGCAATTTGATATGGCTTTTACCTAATTAGAATACAATCAAATTTATGTTTTTAAATGAAAAAAATATGGGGACATAATTAACATTGATAGTTTCCCTTTTTAAGAATTATTTCCCTTTGTTTCCATGGAAACGAAACAATTTCATCAAAAATTTAAAAAATAGACATTTACAGAATTAATAGGCTTACCTATATTGTTTTTTATTATGGTTAGTATTATTATGAATATCTGTTTAAGACATTTTGTACAGTCTGAATACCAAAGACGAGCCTTATATTTGTATACATGTAAAACTAGCATGCTTGAAGACAAATATTCATATAGTGAGCTTTTTAATGTATAAAAAAGGTAAAGTACCCCTTTTAGACCTTGCGTTTGATTATTGGGTCATTTGTTTCTTTGGGCCACGGTTAACGAGGGTGTGATGTGGCCAACACAATGACAGGCCGCCTTTACTTTTCACCATCAGTTTTCACTCTAAGTTACCCATTAGAGCTGTGGCTGGACTCGAAATGTACACGTGTTTTCTCTTATTGTTTATCAAACAAAATAATTAATCATTAATCCTTAATTAACTAATTGTTTACTTCTTTAAAACGATTCATATTTGGTTATGTATTGTTTAAATAATTGTTTGAAGTTTCAACTTGATCAGAAAATTGGGGGGGGGATTTTTGGAGAAATAACGTGTTCAATTATCTAAGAGGACGAAACCCTACATATTTAGCCTTACTATGAGTCCTGAAGGATTAATTTCTCTTGTTGGTATCAAACAAAATAATTAATTACCAATAATTACTTATCTAAATAATTTTTTTTATTGATTCGTGTTTTGTCTATACCAATGTGTAATTGTACAAAATTTCAGCTTGATCCTAAGAATTGGTATGAGAGAAATAACGTGTATAAACTTTTTTACCAGACAGACAGATAGATTGAGTTGATATAAGCTATGTAACAATGAGAAGATTTCTGTGATTGACTATCAGTAATGTAAATCCATAATAGCCTACATGTGTAATACTTGTGAAAGCAAATAGTTAGATTAATTACTAACTAAACATACATTCCATTTAATAACATTTAATTTTAAGTATCTCGAGAAATAAAAAAGTTATTGAGTAATTCCTCCCAAAACCAGTGATCCCTAAATTACGGCCTGCGGACTATATTCAGAAAGTGGCCCGGTGCTATCTAATCCCTTAAAACTTTTGATAACATAAATCTTGCACTCACTATGCAAAATACTGCGGACTCCTCTGTGTTACCGGCCGTTGACTTGTAGCACCAAGTTGCTGGTAGACCATTAAACCGTTGCAGGCATAATGTATCTTAATTAATATTACTTTAAATAACTTCCTTTTATCAACAAACTAAATAATAACCTTAATAACAAATAAATGTATTAGACTTTAGTAATAATATTCTTTTAACAAAACTCACCACAATAATACAACCTTTCAGTCTCACATTCTGAAGTCGTCTCCCCAAACTAAAACTAAGTGACGACATTGCCACCTATGTTGCATCATTCACAGCCAATCGCTAACCTCTTTCCTCCGTCACCATAGAAAACACACACACATAACACACTCCATGACACACTGCACTGATGTAGCTACATATCTACAACAAATTAGAGTTGGCATTCTCAATGGGAAAACAGATGTGTTGATGCAGGCCAGAACTCAGAAGTCAAGGAATTTTATCCCTGGAATGCTTTCTTATAAAAAAAAAAAAAAAAAAAAAGATCCTAGTTAGCGTTAACAAGAGACCACCAGGTGTCGCTTTTAATTATCTCGAGGGTTCCATTATATGCACATGAACAAAATATGAATTGTATTCATATAGGAAACAATGCATATGTATTCAAATTGTTTTAACTCGGGAATACCCGCAGTCTATATTGATATTCTGTGGACAACAGTTTTTTTTAGGTGAACCTAGAACAATAGGGCGTGTCTCAATTTTGAGCTTAGATTTGAAACTAGGCAAGTGAATACAAGATAATTATATTTATTTATTTTTTTGACCTCTTTCTCTAGAATAGTTATCGGAGATTCCCATATATGTCGGAAAGCCTATAAATAGTAAGCTTTTTGGTGAATTCATCCCTCTGTAAACGTTAGATTTGACGAGTATTAATATTACACATAGGACTGGTCACTAAGGACTGGTCACTAAGGACTGGTCACTAAGGACTGATCACTAAGGACTGGTCACTAAGGTGTAGAAACGTGTATCACTATCAATGTGTCGCCGATGCTGTAGAATGCTGGGTTCGTGCGTCCTGGAGTCACACTTGATACGTAACAAATATAACTGGTATAGATTGAGTGAGTCCAAGTTTTGGCAGACAAGATAAAAAAAATATTTAATAATACAATATGCTGCACTTCATAGTAGTTACAAAAATGATCCAATACATAGAAATATAGTTATGTTCGCATAATAGTGGCATGTGTCATATCCAATTTACTCCTCAGGAATAATTATATATATAACTTTACTATTAAACTACGTCCGCATCAAAGTGGGTAACAATAAACTTCAATAATATGTATCCAGCTCTAAGTGCAGAAGATAACTATCAAAATACATGTACTGTCTCAAGTCCCATAAACGACTCTAAGTAACTAATTCACTCAACTCACTTAAGGTTCTTACTGTCCGCAACGGACCAAAATATACTACTGACTAGAAGTCAATTTAGTCATTCTTACTTTCCCCCTTTCTAGCTCAGAGGTTTCACGTGTCTTTCACCCTCATGACCCGAGGTGAACATATAACAGGCAATGTCAACCGAGACTGTGACACCATCCCAGTGGCGCTACAGCCCATGGAGGGCTCTGGCCGGCTTCAACACATCTCTCCATTCAGATCTATCCTGGGCCCTTCGTCTCCACGACCAAACCCCAAGCTGTTATAGATCTGTCTTCACATCACCAATCCATCGCTTTCGGAGTCTGCCTTTGGGTCGCCTGCCTTTTGTTTTTCGCCAGTAAACAATTTTCGCTCCTCTGTTCTCTGACATATTTCAAGATGACCTGCCCAACGAAGTCTGTTCTTTTTTTATTACAAAGCTTACATCAACTGGACGAAAAATATTCCACGTTATTTCTCCGACACCCTATCTCGTTAAAGCTGAAATTTTGCACAATTATTTCTATTACCTGAAAACGCAAGAATCAATACTAAAAATTAACCAATTAACTATTGATAATAAATTTTTTTGTTTCTGTATTTCTAACAAGGGAAAGAAATTGTACTTGACTGAAGTGATGGTACAGGCTGAATTAGTCCCCTTTTTAGATTGTCGTCTGAGGATTAGTGAACACAAACATG
This sequence comes from Biomphalaria pfeifferi, assembly GCA_030265305.1. Lineage (NCBI taxonomy): Eukaryota > Metazoa > Mollusca > Gastropoda > Planorbidae > Biomphalaria > Biomphalaria pfeifferi. The sequence continues at coordinate 246,940 of JASAOG010000029.1, forward strand.
AAATAGAAACAATACAATCTTCCATGTACATAGACTCTTCGCTAGCAGAGTGGTTACCGCGTTGGCTTGAGAAGCCTGAGAAGGCTTTAGCCCACAAGTTGGAATTCAGGTCGTTCCCTTTTTTTAAATACATTTAAAAAGCGATCACCCAGATACCCCGTTCTCTCTCCTCCTACCCCTTTCCAACTGGTCCAGACAAGCGATAGGATGATAGCGTACTGAGAAAGCTAAAAGCATGAAATCGCGCTATACAAAACAATTGATAAAAATAATTATTCTAAATCACACAGATTTATTATTGTTAGCCTCTAGATCTATACAAATAAAAAAAAATAAAAATGTAATTACATGAGTGATCCAAACTAATTGACACGGCTTTGTTTGTAAAAAGTATTTTTTTTATTCTGCATGTTTCTGTCACTATCGGTGGATTTTCATACAATTGATATATCTCATGGTTAGTAGGTTGGTGAATCCCCTCTAAAAAAAAATGAAGGAAGTGTTGCAACTCTGTGCGTAGCAGTTACATCTGAAGACCCAAAGTTAAATGTATGCCGAGGACCTTTGGTTTTGGGTGACGAAATAACTTAATTCCTATTTACGAATTAAAATAATTTAATCATCAGGTAGAACTCACGAAGAGATTGAACACACGCTGTATATTAAACAACAATACAATATATGATTCAAATTCAATAATAAATACACAGAAGTAGACTCAACATGAAGCTTAAAACGTCAATTTTTACACCTCGAGATATAATTGGCTCCCCTATTTATAGATTTCCAAACTCTGAAACTTCTCTAATTTTCTTGAGCCGGAAAAGGCGGAAACCAAATAGCTTCACTTCGATTATCCACTCTTCAGTTCAGAAACTTGAGCTTCCAGAAGACTAATTGTAGCAAAAACAAAAGAAAACAAAAAAAAACAACTTCCTGCTAACATTACTGTGTCAACCATGATGCGTAGAACACGTGACACGGTCGAAATTAGGACTTGGGGGGGATTTTTTGTATAAATAAATATACGAGCATGTTCTTATCTTCACTTTCAAAAGAGAGTCTTATAAAACCGTTGCACCACTCTTTCAACTATAAGCGCGTGATGTCGTCGCCATTCTCTTTGTATAGTGTCTATAAGTATCGAGTTTACGCAGAAACAAAGAATGACAGGACTCTTCACTGACCTCTGTCTGCATGTCTCTCATATAATAGATGGTCATTCAATTACATCCGTCTGTTTGAGACACAGCTCTTTGAGTTCTACCCGTCCTCCCCTTTTTTTTTCAGCGAGGCCGGAGGGCGAGCTCATGAGAGATTTTCCCGTTTTCCTATAATTATACTAGCATTAAAATAGTTTCAATTGCGTACAGCCATAGATAAAAACAACATGGCGAATAGGATGGTTTGATGTAGTCTTTTTGGTTTCTCCCCATGTTCAATGCGTGTTTGCTAGAACTCTCTGTGAGAGACCATTGGACGAAATGTTCCTTTTCATTTTTTTTCCTGGATATCTGTCTTCGTTAACAGTCGTTTCTACCAAAGTGCCTTGCTGAGTCTAGAAAAAGATCCTCTCGGGGCCCTATCACCACGCCCTGCAATGACTTTTATATTGCATTTTTTTAATGTTAAGTTTATCAACTGTATATCCTTTTATATCACTTTTTATGTTAGGCGCTTCGGTCCGGTAGAGACGCCACTGGATCTAGGCTCGACATTTAGACCTCCAATATTTCTCAGCATGCAGTTGATGATCGATGTGGCCCTGACTTAAACGAACGTCGATGAGTCATTTATTGACACAATAATTGCATTCGCAAAGGCGAGTTGGTTCGAGGCCTATAATTTCGACACGAACACAAGTTTGATGTCATGACAGGGAAAAAAAAACGATCTACATTTCTGTCATCTTCAGGCAGTGCAGAAAGTTATGCTATAACATTAAGGTTATTCTGGCCGTACACTTGACCTTTGAGTGTTATGCGTGCTTGTTACATAAAACTAAAGGGCACTGAAATACGCTTTTTAAGCAGCGAGAACTATTTTTTCAAAGCTTTTATCCACTCTGGCTGAATGGCCAATATCTTGTACACGTCATTTCTCCCACATTCCGTACTCGGGTCAAGTTGAAAATCGACAGGACTTATGTAGGAAATCGACCTATTATTGTATTAATTATTCTTTGCAGGAAATCTATGTGGTTTGTTCTCTTGGACTTGCGTTGCTGTTAGGTGGAGGAGTAGAACCCTTGGCTCCATAATTCGTGCCCAGCTAAGGACTGTCCCTTTTTTTTTTCGCTATAAATATTTCACAATTTTCTCGCATAAAAAATGTTATTCATCGTTCTGCCTTTATAAATGTAATATAGGCCTAAATGCGTCAATCAATGAAACATGCTAATCAAAAGATTCATAAATAGAGTTAACTTCTATTTAAGAAAAGCAGCAAAAAAAACCTGATTTAATTAGGCCATTTTGATGGTCTAGCTGTCCCCTTTAAACAGGCATAGTTAGACTTTTACCATAGGGTTACCACCAGACATTACACCCATGACTTTTAATGATCTGGTCGATTGGTAGTCCCGCCTACAGCAAAAAGAGGAACAACCCTCAATCCCCGAGACAGTCAGACATAAAAACAAAATATGAATATTTAAAAAAAAACAAATGTTTCCTCAATCACAAAAAGTTTACCTCGGGGCAACAAGAAAACGTTAAACTAAAAGCAGTTCTCAAAACTTGATATCCTGGGAACACACACTTCCAAGACGTTTCTAAATGTCTGACACCCACATAGGTGTCGAAAAACAAAAGTTATTCGTAATATCTGTAGGTTCATTGTCTTACCTCGCTACTATAAGAAGATAATAAGCCATGACCTGCTAAATGAGTTCCAGTCCTCTGGTTTCAGATAGAAATGTTTGAGAAACAATTGTATGAGGCCGGAATACCCCCCTCCCCAAAAGGGCATGAAAAAAAATCATAGCTGAAAGACACAATGGTTTGAGACACAATGATTTGATAGACATTTATTCCTTACACAATGGTTTGAGACACAATGATTTAATAGACCTTTATTCCTGACACAATGGTTTGAGACACAATGATTTGATAGACCTTTATTCCTGACACAATGGTTTGAGACACAATGATTTGATAGACCTTTATTCCTGACACAATGGTTTGAGACACAATGATTTGATAGACATTTATTCCTGACACAATGGTTTGAGACACAATGATTTGATAGACATTTATTCCTGACACAATGGTTTGAGACACAATGATTTGATAGACATTTATTCCTGACACAATGGTTTGAGACACAATGATTTGATAGACCTTTATTCCTGACACAATGGTTTGGGACACAATGATTTGATAGACCTTTATTCTTGACACAATGGTTTGAGACACAATGATTTGATAGACATTTATTCCTGACACATTGGTTTGAGACACAATGATTTGATAGACCTTTATTCCTGACACAATGGTTTGGGACACAATGATTTGATAGACCTTAATTCCTGACACAATGGTTTGAGACACAATGATTTGATAGACATTTATTCCTGACACAATGGTTTGAGACACAATGATCTGATATTCATTTATTCCTGACACAATGTTTTAAGACACAATGATTTGATATTCATTTATTCCTGACCTAATTTTTTGAAGCACAGTTATTCCAGACACAATGGTTTAAGACTAAATTATTTGTGCCACATGTTTTGACAAAAAAAAAATGGTTATGAGACACTATTATATAAGACGAAAAGGTTGAGACACAATGCTTTGAGACACAACTTTCTGTTTTTTCCACGCCCCGTTATTCTGACCGACATCAGAACGAGTGTCTTTAGTAAAGATCTTCCTAAGATCCAAACTATTTCGAAACCTGGGATGACTCTGTCTGGTAATAATGGACCAGGAACGGCAGCCAGAGTATCGTTCAAGAGTTATGGTAATCGATTCATAATAATACTCGAATCAGGAATTACGTGTTAAACGCTGTACTTTATTGACTTTATGATTATATTATGTTTACACATCGAATACGAAAACAGTTTTTATTGGCTAAAACGAGGGCGTTTAGCTTGAGTCGTATTTTTTTGTACTGCTAGAAAGATCAAGACTGAGTGGTTAGCGTGCACAAGATCACCAATGTTCTTTAAGATATTTCTAGACAGTGTTGGCTAGAGTGCGTAACATGATTTGTGAGTGTGTGTGGTTGGAGAGAGAAAAGACGTTGGGTGAGGAGGAGAGAGAGAGAGAGAGGAGAAATGAGAAGATTTGAAAAAGAGAGAGAGAGAGAGTAATAAAGAGAAGACATGTATAAATCTAGCGAAAGGCTACCGAAAGAGAGAGACAGAGAGAGTAGGGAGGAAATAATGCCAGTATGTTGAGATATAATTTTACAGAAGAATATAAAAAGTAGAACGATGATATATATATATATATAGATAGATAGATAGATAGATAGATAGATAGATAGATAGATAGATAGATAGATAGATAGATAGATAGATAGATAGATAGATAGATAGATAGATACAAAGTAAAGTTCCCCTTTCAGACCTTGAGGTCTATAGGGCAGATGATATAATCTGCTTTTGTGGCCTACGGTTAACGAGGGTGTCATGTGGCCAGCACAACGACCAACCGCCTTTACTTTTCCCCAACTAATGTTAGGTACCCATTAGAGCTGGGTGCACTAAGAGTCGCCCGAAAATCCCGAAATTAAAAATCCCAGTCTTCACCAGGATTCGAACCCCGGTTCGGAAGCCAAGCGCTTTACCGCTCAACCTTTGCGCCTCCAGCCTCTCTTTTCTGGCTGACAACTTACACACTTCCGGTCATTCGCGCATTTTTTTCTAACATATATACGTAAAAATAGATTATAAACACATACAATCATACATCCGTGACAAAGACCTACTAGAGCTAGGTATTTATTAAATGTTCTACATACGTGACAAAAGTTTTTGAATCACATTTGTTGCGACAGTTCGTTGTATATCACAGGCACTCGGAAATCAGTTTTACAAATATCGTAATGGACCAAAAAACAAACAAAAGACTTGCACTAATGGAAAATGTAAATGTCTATAAAGTTTATCTCATTGTTATCAAACTCTGCGTGAAGCTTCTCTAGTACCGTTGTCTAATACTGTCGTCCTTCATGCGGACTTAAATGACATGTATACTGGATCAGAGGTTCTCAAATTTTTTTTTACCCGGTACATAATACACTCAAAACTTGCCCACGGACCCCGAAGTGAAAAAGCGATATAAATGCAGAGTACAAAAGTTACAACCGTAAAAAAAAACATTTGAAGGAGAGTGTTTATGGAGTTTATAATTTTGTCCAAAATACATTTGCAAAAATAATAATAATAATAAAATATTTCACATCATTTTTATTAACAATGAAGATTTAGCTTTAAAAAAATACATCTGGTTAACACTAAAACAATAAGATAGGTTTTCAATAAACAAAACAAAATCATGGCTACACAACATTGGAGCGTTTGTGAGTTAGATCAAGCATTGAACTCACAAAGGCCACAATTTTTTTTTTTTTTTTTTTTTAGGAAACATCAGAATTTACGCTATTCAATTTTAGCTTTGTCATCATAGGAATCCTTGGGCATTAGGCCTCTTTTCTTTGCCTATTTTTTGGGGCTTTATACGCCTCTTTTTTGGGTCCTCCAGCCTCTTTTGTGGGCTTTTTATTTATTTTTTTATTTAATTTTATTTGTAAGTTCTTAAATCATAAAGAATTAAAGAGAAAATTTGAAACATGATTTAACTATACTTAAGTGCTTTACAAAAATATAATAATAGTAATGAAAATATTATTTAATAGCAAAAGACATACTACATAACTATTGAAACCATCAGAGACAGAAAAATGATACAAGGATTAGCATATCAACAACTAAAGGATAACCAACCAAAATTAAAAGCAAATACACACCAACATGTACACACTAACACATGCATGACCGCACCCACATACCAGATAGGTACTGAAACCATCAGATGTGATGGATTATTCAGAGCCACAAATTGGATCTAAGAATAGCATATCAACAACTAATAAAGAGCTTATCGGGGATAAAAGAAAATACACAAATATACTTACACATTCATTAATCCGTGCACAACCATACCTACCTACTCTTCATACATATATAAACACAAATAAACACTCTTTCTTTTCATCTTTCTTAAGACATACAATATATATTAGCAAACCCATTTCTGAAATACTGCTAGAGTATTGTACAATCATTTAAAAATCAAACTAAACTCCCTACCATGAAATTAATAATTTTCCGAAATGTCAATTCTAAGTAATTAAAGTCAAACACCTTATTATTATGTAACGCTTTGAGCCTGCTAGTCCAAACAAGATTCCGATATTCAGAAACAATAATCTAATTGAAATTATGAACCATTTTATTTTTCAGTTTTGGCCACAATTATTTAAGTGTTTTTTTTTTTTTTTTTAAAGGAAACCTCAGAATTGGCGCTGTTTAATTTTAGCTTTGTCGTTTGAATCCTTGGGCCTTAAGCCTCTTTTTTGGGCTTTATATGCCTCTTTTTTTTTGGCTCTTTTGTGGGCTTTTTTATTATTATTATTATAAGTTCTCACATTTCACAAATATTAAAGTATAAAGAATTAAAATTAAACTTTCAAATACGATTAATCCAAACTTTATTAGTAATTAAAATAATGAATCTACAGAAATAGTAGGTAGAAAGTTCAAGATTGATGAAAACAAACAGAGTGGTTGGTTAATGTAAAATTGTGTGGTTATGATTATAAATATTTTAATATAATATAGTACAAAAGGTGTTAAATACTTTGAAAAAATGATGATTACTAAAGATAATTATTTATAATAGTTTTATCAATTTAATGCTACATATTCTATCTACTATATAAAACTAGCAGCAAGCGCCATCTACGCCTGTTGATTTATTCATAAGTTTTAAAATGATTATTATGGCTGGAACACCCCATTCTTTTCTGTGTTCGAATTTTACTTAACGGCCCACATTTTAACGATCAACCTAACATACATTTTTAGCCCATGAATTAGTCTATCTGTTACAATAAAATTTCACAGCCTTCTCTCTCTTTCTCTCTCTCTCTCTCTCTCTCTCTTTGCTCCCTGGAACTCACATTTTCATAAATAAAATAGCAGGCTCTTTGGTGTATCCGGTGTACGGAATAATGAAGCGTTGATAGCCTTAGAATGGTAGACGATGTAAAGGTCAACTGTTTCTACAGCCTACGGTTAACGAGAGTTTTATGTTGCAAGACCAACGACCAACCGCCTTTACTTTGCCATGCTGACGTCGGGTACCTGTGCGAGTCGGGTGAACTCAGGGGAGTTCTGAAAATCCCGAATCTCAAATTCCCAGGCTTCACCGAGATTTAAACCCCAGATTCATCGGTTTGGAAGCCTAGCACTTTACCACTCAACCATCACAAATACTTTTTGGTTTATTATTGTGCCCAATTTAGCACTGTGTCAATTTTTTACTAAGATGTGTTTGTAGTTTGACATACTTTTTGTAACTGTAATACCGGATAGAGATTCTTGAAAATCTACAATAAAGTAAAAATTTCCTTTTGTAGGGAAGGTAAGAGACAATAAAAATGAGATTGGAAGATCGAGAAAAGAGAAGAAAGTTGACAAGGACAGAAAGATGTGGAAAGAAAAAAAGAGAGAGAGAGAGAGAGGTGAATTAAATAATACAATCGGGTTTTTTTTTCAAGAAAAAGTAAGCGTGGGTTTGTTGTAACTTAATAACTATTATTCTCTTGTCTTATTCTCTACTAAGAGAGTATCTCTAAAGAAGTCAAGCTGTTGACCACAGTTCGAATTATAGTTTGTGTTCAACTGATTCGAATGACTAACTTTCAGAGCAATGCCCTGGAGCGTGAAACTTCTGCCACCAATTTATCAAAAGTGTATTCCCTCTCATAAATAAAAAAAAGAAAAAAAAAACACAAGAAATAACTCAATTCAAACGTCTGAAGAGTTTTCTAAAAAAAACCCAGACGAGCGATAAATTGTCCGATTCATTAAAGCTGTCAATTGAAATAAGTCGCTGAGTACAAAACTTATCAGCTAATGTTAGACACATTGATTGTCTGTCTGTCCGTCTGTTAATGAGCGTTACTATAGATATTATGTCGTTTGTCATAGTTCGACACTTCTCATCTTGTACGTTTTCTCTTCATTCTCTGCGTCGTTTTAACTCTTTCTCTCCTGATTGACGATACCCTCGATGATTTGACCCCATTAAATTAACTCAATTTTTGGGTTCATAAACTTTAACTGATGATATATATAAAGGGCATTTATCTATTCCAATTATAACATTGTCTGATTAAAAGAAAAATGGTATTGACGTTTAACCCTAACTGCCCAGCGAAATACAAATGGGAAAAAAATGAATAAGTCCTTCTGAACGTAGAAATTAATTACGGAGAGAGTTAAAGTAAATATCTTTATCTCTTAGAGGCGAGGTGGATGAGTGGTAAGCGCTTGGCTTCCAAACCTAGGAGTCCCGAGATTCAATCCTTTTTTAAGCCGATGTTGGTCTGTAATTTTTTTCTTGCAAGAAAATCGTTGGAATCATTTTTAAAAATCCGTGTTCACCATGTGATCACCGATGCAATAGTTTCAAGCTAATAAGAGGCAATATAACAATATATTTAACTCAATTTTTAAACACAAATTAACTAGAACCTGAACATTGGAACTTCACTTGTGGTCATTCAAACTACGACCATATCCGGCTCAGCAAAACTTCAGTCCACTCTGTGCCAAGTCTCCATTGGATTGGTCAACGAGTTTTGAGAAGATGTGGCCACAGTAACGACGCTTTCGAAAGTTTTCGAAAACTTATTTGACCCCAGACAAAAAAAAAACCGGTTAGTCGCCGCTGTGGCAAGTAGTTGACCAAGTGTCTAGTAACTAACAATTTCATATCAGAGGTATGGATCTTTCTTGTACCTTCTCCCATGCTTCAGTATCGATCTAATTTTCATTGGACCTACGCTCTTTTGACTATAATAACATGTGTCGTTCTACAGTTAAAAACGCAATTTTTTTTGTGGTAGCCACAGGCTACAATTCTAAACTCTGGCAAAAAGGAGGAACTCGTCAATACTGTAAGAGCTTAAAGCTGAGCTGACTTGGTCATATTGTAAGACCTGACTCACTTTCAAAAGTCATTCTTCAAGGTCCAGTGTAGACGTGCGTTGAAATGGTCGTCCTAAGAAAAGCTGGCTGGACAACATAAAAGAATGGACCGCCTCTCTCTTGATATCCTGCTAAGAACAGCTGCTGACCGGGAAATTGGAGGTATCTGATTACGCAAACTGTCACAGTACCCCTACGACGAAAGTCAAGGGACAAATGATAATTAAAAAATCTGAAAGGGGATTCTGGCCAAAGAATCAAGTCCTACTATGTCTGACAGCGTGTTGGCAATTATATTAAGGAAATTTATTTATTTTTATTTTGATCATCACCTATCCCTTAGTCTGTTGAACCGTTGGGGCAACATACAAGATCTGTCGATCGTCTTTCTCCAATCCTATCTATCTTTTGCCTCTTGATGTTGTCATCGCTTTATCTGTCTGCTTCTTTTTCCTGGTACTGCTCCACGAAAAAATGTTATAAGTCTTCAGGACCTTGCGATATGGCCATATGTTTTTTTAACAGTGGTCAGCAGGTCATCGTAGGGCCTCATTGCCATAGTGACACTGTTCCGAATCTCCTCATTTGTGATGTGGTCTTTGTAGGCGATACCTAGCAACGGAATTTAGATGATAATTAGATGATTAGATAGTATTCTTTTAGCATGGTCCCGAATTTGTGAAGCGTTCCATATTTTTTAAGAGACGTGGTGGCTGAGCGGTAAAGAGCTTGGGTCCCGGGTTCGAATCCTGGTAAAGAATTTGATTTTTTATTTTGTGATCTTTGAACGACTCTGGGTCCACTCAGCTTTAATGGGTATCTAACATTATCTGGGGAAAAGTAAAGGCGGTTTGTCGTTGTGCTGGCTACATGACACCCTCGTAAACCGTAGGCCACAATAACAGATGACCTTTACATCATCGGCTCTATAGACCACAAGTGGAACTTTTTTTTTAGAAGCGTCCTCTGTGTCAACTACAAAGAAGAAATAAAATGCAATTCTACCAAAACAAAATCCAATTAGGTTGAATTTTTTTTTAAAAAGGCTGTTGGTAGTCCAGATTTGATTTTACCAGCTAATGGTTTGTTACAATGGGCAGCATATTGTGTACTCAAGTACGCATGTGTGTGACAGAGTTCATCGCGTCACATCAAGCCTTGTGGAGATGACGCCAACCGGAAGTTTGGCGATTAGACGTCATTCAAACTCACTGACCCTAAAATTTGATAGCCGCTCTTGATCGGACACAGAGCGGTTTCAAGTGGCCAAATGTTCTTGAAATAGAAAGGCCAAGAGTTGGCTGTAATAGTGGCTAGTGTTGCCCATTCAGGGTGTAGCGTAGCTGGACATAGGAATGCGGTCAACGGATAGGACTAGAATAGAATCCTTTTCTGATGTTTTTTTCGGATGTTATTTTCTGCCGTATTGTCATAACAGAAATCAGAACGCCTTCCTCGTTTTGTTTTGTTTTAAGCTATAGATCTTTTGGACAGATGGCGTGAATAGCGTTGACAGCACAACGATATATCGCCTTTGCTTTAAAGTGTAGTTATCCTATTTAGCGTTGAGTGAACTCAATGGCTGCTGGGCATTTAATCTCTTGATGTTTAACTACCAACTTGCACGAACAGGTATTCTAAGCATCTTTACAATCCTCAGACAACGCCGCTTGCGCTGGCTTGGACATGTTCACCGGATGGAGGACAAACGCATCCCGAAAGTCATCCTCCACGGACAACTCGCGACTGGCTCAAGAAAAACTGGTCGCCTCTACCTCCGTTACATAGATGTAATAAAAAGGGACCTCAAATCAGTGAACAGCAATACTGACCATTGGGAAGACATAGCTCTAGACCGCACCAGATGGAGAGATAGACAGTGACCAAGAAAGCTATGGATAGCGAAAGAACATGGGCCTCAGCCCTGGAAGAAAAACGGACAATTCGAAAAATGGCCAGCTCCTCTACCACCGAAGCAAAAGCAACCTTAATCTGCAATATTTGCGAACGGGAGTGTCTCTCCAAAATAGGGTTTCACAGCCACAAAAGGAAGTGTGCGAAAGGAACAATAGTCGTTCTACGACTGAAGGATGCCAATAATGATGACGTATCGGCAACCCAGTTATTAGCTTTTTGGCCATTTCATTTGGACTCCTAGTAAGTTACTTCACATTCATTTATAATTCGTGTCCTGTTGATCCGTTGTTGACCTTCTACGCTCCTTTTGTCTTTTGCCTTGGATAGAAACTTTATTGGCAAGCTCGTCCATTCTTATATGCTGTCTCTCCATATTTCCATCGATCATTTTCTTTTTCATGGTACTGTTCTTGGAAGGATTGTCTTTGCGAGGGACCTTGTGATATGGTCATACAGTTTTTTTTTTCACAGTGGTTCACAGCTCGTTGTGGGGGCCCAATTGCCTTTATGATCCTGTTTCTATTATCTTCGTTTGTAATGCGGTCTTTGTAGGTGATACCTTCTGTGGGCATCTAATCATCAATACTACCACGTACGTCTAGCTTAACATCACTGAACTGAATCGATCGACTTTATACTTTGTCAAATTGTATATTGGCCAATGTTTAAACAACGGAAGTTATCGGAAATTTAAAGTAAAAGTTTAATAAGGCCAGGAATGACTAAGAAAAAGTAAAGTTCCCCTTTCAGATCTTGTGATCTATAGGTCATCTGTTTATGTTGCTACGGTTAACCAGGGTGTCATGTGGCCAGCGCAACGACAAACCGCTTTTACATTTCCCTAACTAATGTCAGGTACCCATTAGAGCTGGGTGTACTCAGAGGCGCTTAAAGATCCCGAAAATAAAAAATCTAAGTCTTCACCAGGATTTGAACCCGGGAGCCAAGCGCTTTACAGCTCAGCCTCTGCGCCTCCATAACAAAGAAAATACGTTCATAAAAAGTTTAACTTTACATAGAGCCCATAATGGCCAATAAATTTGACAAAGAGCCTATGAGCCTAAAGTGCCCTAAAGCATTGGTAAAACAAAAATCTTGATAAATAGCCATTCGCTATGGCAAATTGAAAATAGCTTTGAAAAGTAGCTTGTAACCTTACAAATGAAAATAAATAGCATCGATAAATAGTAAAATAAACTTGAAATAAGAAATTACAGTTGGAAAATACCAAAAAGTCTTGACCAACAGCCAAAAGCATTAAACGATAATATAAAGGCCCAGACAATTTTTCACCTTATTATAATGTCATTGTATTTTGAGCAGAGTTCTTCTCTTTCGATCTAAGTAGAGATATTAACAGAAGTCTAACAATCAGTCATTATGTAGATCTAGTTGAATATAAATCAATCATGTATTTTAAAGAGCCGTGCGAGATGGGGGGGGGGGGGGGGGGGCTAAAACTTTGGGCTCTTGGCAGCAATGTATATGTTACACCCTCTAACCTGCTCATTATCCAGCACCCTCTGCAAAACTCTTTTTTATCTGTTCTGTGTTTCAAGCACATTCCGTGTTGCAACGGGAATATCTGGCTCCGTATTGTAGGCCACGCAGACACAATGATGTATTGACAATCAAGTTAACGGCTGTGGCCTGGTTAATTCCACGATTGTGATTGCGTCAAACTGCATTTAGTGTTAATGGGTTTCTGACGAACATATTAGAACAACTGATTGCATGACTGGAGCGCATTCCAGCTCACGATCCGACACAATCTTTGCGGAAATCAGTAAAAAAAAAACAACTAAAGGTGTAGAGGTGATAGGATAGAGATCAAAGGACAGTGGCGTAGCTTATGGGGGGCTCCTTTTTTTAAGAGAGGAGGGAGAAATGAGTGGTAGGTGATGTTATTATACCCACACCATTACTCTCCAACCTGAACCACATGAACTTTTTGGTGTCTGGCTTTAGAAGTACAGAAATAAGATTTGAGGAGGAACTTATATCACCATGAGAGTATACACCCCTGATTATCAGAATTTAAAAAAAAAAAAAAGAACAAAGCTATGGTTTGAAATCCCGACAAGAAGAGTTCAAACTTCAGCTGCTCTCCCCTTTCTCCTCACCCTCATCGATTCACTACCCAGTTTTAATTAGTTATTGCGGATGAAGATGCCATTTCGACAGGTGGGAGAATGCGCAATGACCTTTCAGGTCGATAGTTCGGATGTTTTGACATGTAGATATGTTTCAACGCGATGTGTTATTGATATTGTCAGCAACGTGAGACTTCCTGATTCAATGTCTTGAGCTATTGTATACCTCTCCCTCCCCCCCCCACACACGCACACACACCCCTCCGCACAGAGCTTTTATTTTTGTGTCTGTCTATCTGACAATCATAGCATCTGTCTCATTATTGAACATAAGATCTTATTTTAACTGCTAGACTTGGTTTTTAAACTTAGACAACACTGTGCATGGATTTCCTGTTCCGATATGACATTATTAGTAATGATAGTAACATATACATTAAGCGTTTCATGCTCAATATTGAAAAATGTGTTGAGATCCTGTCTTAGTGTTTAGATCAAGAGACCAAATTTTACATATATCATTACTTCCTCATATATATGCATTATATATATATATATATATATATATATGAGTTTTCTGTGACGGTACGCACCCATACGGCCTACCGGCACCTTTTTTAAATGTGGGAAAAAAATTATTACTTTTCTTGTATTTTAACGTATATTATTAATATATTAGTAGTTAAAAGTTAGGCAATCCATCACTGAGTACCGACACCTATCATTTTTTTTTTTACGAAAAAGCACTTTATATATACAGAGAGAGAGAGATAGAGAGTGAGATACAATACTGTCCCTCCCCTTTGCACTTTCTTGTGACTAAAGAGGTCAATCCTTGATACACAGCTGCGGTGACAGGTTGGACATATGTAATCACCTGGTGCCATTGTACTTTCACCCTTCTTTCTATTACTGTTGTAGATCTATATGGCATCTGCCATCCATATATCTTGCACCCTCTCCCTATCTTATTTCTCTCTCGTTCCTTCTTTCTCCATATCTATCTACCTCTTTACCTATCCTAAGTTTCCCTCACTCTCTTTCGTTCTCTCTTATCCGCTGTATTTCTTCCTTTATCTCTCTCTCTCTTTTTTTTTTTTTTGGCTGCTTGTCTATCTCATTTTATAATGTTTCACAATGTTGTTTCTGCAGCTAAGACTGTTTTTCTCTGTTTCTGTGTTATGGATCTGAAACCGAGGGAAGTAATCGGTTGTATTTTCTAAAAGAAAAGATTGTACACAAATCTCTAGTGTCCCTGTTACCTGCAATTAATGGATCTAAATAAAGAAACAAATGTATCAATGTGATTATTCCTTAGATTTAATATCGTTATAATCATAACACAGCATAGTTGTGTTGTAGGCCTCCTAGGCTAGAACAGGTGTAGCAGTGTGTTGTAGCAGTATAGCAGTGTTAATTAGCAGTGTAGTGTACAAATTGTGGTGTAGCAGTGTTGCAGTGTCCCAGTGTAGGAGTGTAGCAGTGTAGTAGAGTAACAGAGTAGCATTGACTTTAAGGAATACTTGTCAAAACTTCACCGAAGCGATCCTACCCGACTTTCGTAAGACAGAGAGGTCGAATTCTTTCCTACTATCGCATCATGCTTCTCCTGGCGACTTTTGCAGAACAAAAGCAGAATCGCTAGCCCTGACGTAAACAGGTTTAGAAACACTGGCTTTGTGCCCGGACGTAAACAGGTTTAGAAACACTGGCTTTGTGCCCGGACGTAAACAGGTTTAGAAACACTGCCTTGGTGCCCTGTCGTAAGCAGGTTTAGAAACACTGCCTTGGTGCCGTGACGGAAACAGGTTTAGAAACACTGGCTTTGTGCCCGGACGTAAACAGGTTTAGAAACTCTGCCTTGGTGCCCTGACGTAAACAGGTTTAGAAACACTGCCTTGGTGCCCTGTCGTAAACAGGTTTAGAAACACTGCCTTGGTGCCCGGACGGAAACAGGTTTGAGAACAACTGCCCTATGGATTATCTTGCATCGCCCGAGTCGTCAGTCCTTCTATTTACGTTTCTTTTAGCACTTACCTATAAAAACAAGACGATGGCTGGTCCATGGGTCGCATCTGAGTCCATGTTTATATGGTCCAACACTTTTCAGTGGACTTTCAGTAGACGCCCTCGGTGTACACACACTCATCCATGTGCAATTCACATAGACATATAGCGGTGACGCCCTAGGCAGTAGCGTAACTAGGGTGGGGGAGGAGGGTGAACATTTGAGAATCCCCCCGGGCCCCCCACTTAAGGGGGTCCACATATGAGTGTTGTTTACATTAAAAATTAATTATTACGCAAAATGCAGGGGGTCCCCAATGAGGTCAAGCCCCGTGGAAAATGATGGAAAATTCCTAGCTACGCCCCTGGCCCTAGGTATAAATATTCAGTACGGTTGATTTACTGTATCACATCGATCAAAGACTCAGCTTTTGCGTCATACAATGTTGTATCGATAAAACTCTCAATGCCCACGATACTGTGTCCCAAGTATTCATATTACAGGTAAATGATGATGGCCATCAAATAGTAATACTCATTTCTGACCGGAGATAATCGTACACGTCTATAATTCATAAATACCCGAGAGATAGAACCACGATACACTTCCATCCACCTCACTCCTCCCGCGAGTCTCATTACCTCCCAGTTTCTGCCCCCCCCCAACTCCCACCCACACGCTTCCTTACATCGGACACCGTGTTAGCCTACTGGTCATATGCCATCTATTATTGACGCTGGACACATAGTTTTAAATAGGAGTCTAGGGCTTACAGAGAACTGCTGCATATTCAACTCACCGTCGGTCAGTTCATGCAATGCCCTGTGGTCAACAGCCCAAATCAAATGTTTACATATACCCGCACTGGATGCCAACAAATGTAAAGGTGACATGGTAGTCTCGTTAGGAAGTATTAACACTGGAGTTCGGGGAGAGGGAGATGATGACTTAAGTCAAGGGAAGGGGGGGGGAGATGATGACTTAAGTCAAGGGAAGGGGGGGGGCAATGTTTAGAGGGGGGGGCGATCCCAGCATGCACGTGCTTCGATAGAACAAAGCATATGGTCAGGAGATCGTTTTTTAAAAGATAGATAGATGGATAGATAGGTAGATGGATGGATAGATAGATAGATAGATAGATAGATAGACAGATAGATAGATAGATAGATAGATAGATAGATAGATAGATAGATAGATAGACAAATGAAAAATATTATACCTCTGATTGTTTGATAGTAAACTAAATATGCAAAAACTCTGAAGTTAAAGCTGAATAAAGACAGTTAAAAAAAAATTTTTTTCACTAGTGTCTGATGTTCTACCGAAGAGAAATGCACTTTATATAACCTCCCAATTGATTGACTGATTGATTGATTGATTGATTGATATTTCTTATATAGACTAATGTTAAATAAGGTATCCCTTCATCCTAAAACAATGACTCCGAACCGTTTGGCCTCTAGAGTCTGTAGCAATTAACGATGAAAGCCAAGTCCAGGCGAGATACATTGATCGGGACCTTTCTTTGAACCTACTCGGGGCTCAAATCGGGAACTCAGTCGAGGTCTGAGGGGTGGAGTGTGTTGTCTGTAGCCATTCGCAGTTCAATTAGCCCTAACTAAGAGACAGCAATATGAACCCAGTGCTGTTGCTAATATTTATGCCGCTCACGAAAAAAAAAAAGGGGGGGGAAATCACTGCTAGCTTTAGGTCCCTATGAATGATCTCCCGCTGAAGACTGTTTTAGTTACAGAATGAGTTAGCTAAAATCCAATACAATTCATGGGCTACATCTACTTCCCAAAATATAAATTATGTGTTGAATCTTCATTTGATGTATCCACTTTGGACAATCTCCAACATGTTCAGTCTTAAGTTGCCAAGCACAGACTGAAATTTGTATTCGTTGTAATCTATGTATATATATATATATAATTCTCTACCTCGCCCAACCATACAGGACACCACGCACGCACGCCGACTCTCTAACCCTCCACCCGCCCCTCCCGCTCGCACCTGCGCCTTCCTCGCTCTCCAGGCATGCGCACACAGTCGTTCAGTCTTTCAGGAAGCATTCACCCGTCATTAGATAGCGTCATACGTTCGCCTTGGGTCGTAACTAGTACGTCATAATTCTGCTCGTCACGCGACTATTTATAGTGTCTTTAGTGCGCATTTCTAAAGCTGCTGAATTATTATTTTAACCCAAACCTGCTTCGGACTCAAATGTCAACACCGTGACATGTTCAGTTATTATAGTAAATTTTAAGGACAATAATTCTAATGAAATATTAATTTTTTAGAAGAGAAAAAGGGTATAACTTCGCAAGTAAACTATATCTCTCAATAATGTAGAAGTTATTTTCCTTATTCGCTATCAAACAATTTATTGATTCAGGTTTTGTTAGGCACAATAAATAATTGTTTAAGGTTTTAATTTGGTCCGAGAATGGATGAGGAAGAATTAGCGGGTTTAATTATCTAAGGGTACAAAACCCTACATAGTTAGCCGTATCTGTGAATACCACTAGCGGATCCAGAACTTCGGAGTGGGGGGGGGGGGGCGATCTTTTTCCAAACCCTAACCCTAACGCTCAGTAAACCCTAACCCTAAGCATAAACGCGCTTACAGTATATATATATATATATATCTTAGAATGTTTTTTAAAAAAGTTTCTCAACCTTCGGGGAAAAAAGCAGACAAAAAAAGTACGCCCCGACCCCTAAATCGTTTTTTTTTGCATTCTTCACTGCAGAACTGCATTCTCCTGGCATCCACAGCTCATTGTTCATCCTATTAAGATATGACCTTTTGAATAATGTTTTACTTGAAAAATATTCTAACATCATTTTACTACATCTCAAATACAACCGATTTGTTCTTGAAAAGATAAGATACTTCACAGATTTAAATTAAGACTTTGAGTAACGCCGCCGAATTAACATCTGTTCGAAAAATAATATTTTTTAAAAAAAAGCTCATTTGTGATACATTTTGTTCAATAGGCATGTTTGTAATTTGGTATGTTACAGAAGTATAATTCAAAGCTCTAAAAAAACACTTTGGAAGTGGGTGGAGAAATTAAGTGAACCAATTAGATTTTACTCTAAATTTTTTGCATTATTAGTATTCAAGCATAAACTGTGAGCTATTGTCCCAAATTTTTTTTTAACAACAGAAAAATATCAGTTTGAGTAAAGGTTGAAAAGATGACTAGGAAAATAATATTTGGGTTCAGAACTCATTTCAATTGTTACTTTTATAATGAGAAATTTCGTATGAATCCTAAATTTTCCAAAACAAAGTCTTTCTTACAATAACTAAGATAAACTCGTATGCAATGACATAAACTCTGTCGCCCCATTTGACTTTTCTGGTTTGAAACGTCATCTTTTCATCTGGAGAGGGGAGAGGGCGGTAGAGTGAAAATGTTAGCCCTCGCTCCTTTTTATAAATTCTGATAATGATTGCATTTGGCACTAAAGAATAGGGGTGGGGCGACTCGATAAAAGAATTCAATGTATAGCAGATATAAATTATATTAGTGACACCTTTTTTTATTTTGTAATTTCTGAACTAAAATACAAATAGAAAAAAGTATTGGTTTGTCCGATGGGCGGATTAAAATGGATTAAAACATCAATATATAGCTTATATTATATAGATTCAACTAATTTTGTTTCTAAAATTATGATTTGTCCATACAAATAGGACCGCCCCCCACCAACTCAGAGGGCTAGAGTGGGGAGGGCAGCAGAAGCAATCGCCCCCCCCCCGCCTCACCGAATCGGCTAAGATACCAGAAGTGTAGCAACATAATATGAAAATTATATTGTAATTCAACTAATTTTGTCACAAACTATGATTTCTAATTAAAAGTAGGACCGCCCCCCCCCCCCACTCAAACGGTTTAGGTTGGATGGGCTGCAGATGTATTCGCCCCCCCCCCCCCACCCAATCGGCTAACAGGGGAACGACATAATATAAAGATCGGTTAAAATATCAATAGCAGGTTTTAATTATATAGACATTTAATTGATTCCGTTGACAAGCTGTGATTTCTACAAATAAATTGGACCGCCCTCCCCACTCGAAATATTATGGTGGGGGGGGGGCGGGATTGATGCCATCGCCACCTCCCCATCCCACCAAATCGGCCAATATACTAAAGGGAAGTGAAATAATCTAAAAATAGGTTGAAATATAAATCATTAGTATATATTATTAACATAACTAATAAATTCCTATACAAATTGTGTGATTTCTTTACTAAAAGTCGTCTACTAAAAGAGTGGGGAATCGGCCGAGTGGTGGGGGTGGCGATCGCCCCTACCGCCCCCTTACCTGTATCCGCCAGTGGTGAATACTGAATGATTAATTTCCTTTGTTGGTATCAAACAAAATAGTTAATGACCAGATATAATTGACTACTAGGTTAATTTTTTAAATTTTTACTGATTGATGTCTTATCTATGCTTATGAATAATAGCAAAGTTTCAACTTTATCGAGAATGGGTGTGGGCAAAACAACATGAACACGCTTTTTTACTAGACAGACAGACAGTTAGACTGGCTGATTGAGTTGATATAAGTTTTGTAATAAATGTCTTCTGTTTCTTACTTTTTTCTCATCTCTCTCTCTCTCTCTCTCTCTCTCTCTCACACACACACACACACTCTCTCTCTTATTTCCACTACATTAAACAACTTAGCTCAAATGTTGCCTACGTTTCTAGACTTGCATCAAGTCAGTTGGTGTGATTGGCCCCAGGGAATACAACAAACGTAGATCTGGCTGCTACTAGATAATGTTAAATATAGTACTGAACAAACTTATTTCAGCAAAAAAAAAAAATCAGAGATCGGCTTTGTCCATAGGTTTTGTTGAGTCAACGTTGGCGCCAAAATCATGTTGTCTAGGTTAATATGCATGACTAGATGCATGACGCGTAGGACGTAAGCATCTTCTATTTTCAAGTAACGTCTGTATCATATAAGATAAGATAATATAAGACAACAGTAAAGTGTCCTTTTTCTTGGGATCTATAGGTCATCTGTTACTATGGCTAATGGTTTAGTTTACAAAGTTATCATGTATTTGCACAATGATGGCACCTCCGTTAATTTTCCCCAATGTCAGGCACTCATTATAGTTTGGTGGACTCATGGGCGTCCTAAACATTTTGAAATTTTGTGTTTTATACCTAAAACCTTTCGTTTCATAACCCAAGCGCTTTAACACTCAGCCAGCACGCCCCAAGACATACAGCAAAACATTAAGCGAAACAAGATCGGAGCTACGTTATAAATTTGCATACAACCCCAAAATTCAAAATTTGACTCTGGCTTTTTTTTTTCTGAAAAACATTGACCTGTTTCTTCGAGTCTTCTCAGTGGGGGCCTCTTAAGTTTCCCATTGAGACCTTGCGATCTAAAGGACAGATGATGTTAAGGTCATCTGTTTCTTTGGCCAACGGTTAACGAGTAGGGTGTCATGTGTCCAGCACAACGACCAACCGCATTTACTCTCCCCAACCAAAGTCAGGTGCCAATTAGATGTAGGTGGACTCATGGGCGCCCTAAAAATTCTGATATTCAAAAACCCAGTCTTTACCGAGATTTGAACCCAGGACCCCAGGTTCAGAAGCCAAGCGTTTAACCACTCAGCCACCGAGCCTCCCCATGGGGGCCTGTTGGATTCTTAATATTCTGCTCCAAGAAGCTGTACGTTGTAAAGTAGACTTCTGTTTTCTGGTGTAACTATATATTGCAAAGAATTGATATGTATTGCAAGGAATTGGTTTGTGTTACCGTGAGCTTTTATGTTTTCCCGGGAGCTTTTAACAATCGCCTCTAGGTGATGTCTATTGCCAGGAACAGTTTGATTTTGTCCAGAGCTCTAATCTATAGCCGAAAATTTTGGCTTTTTATTGCCATAAAATTCTCTATGTTTTGAATAGCTGTTTTAAATTGTCAGAAAAGGTTTTATGTTGGCTGGAGCTGTTTTATATTGTCGGTTTCAGTTTTATAATGTCATGGGCTGTTTCATATTGACAGTTATTTTTTTATATTGCCACGAGCTGTTTTATATTGCTAGCTTAGTTTTATATTGCCAGTTATGTTTTAAATAGCCAGGATCTTCTTTTACATTGCCTGGAGCTGTTTTGTATTGCCAGCTTGTTTTATATTGCCAGGAAATTTTTATATAACGAGGATGTTTTCTATTGCCAGGAAATGTTTATATAGCGAGGATGTTTTCTATTGCCAGGAGATATATTTCATTGCCAGGAGCTGATATTTATTCTCATGAACTGTTGTCTTTCACTGGGACCATATCGTGATGTCCACGGAAGTATCAAATGGCGTTGCGTTCCTTTTTCATATTTAATGTCTTAGCTTAAAATTCTTCATCGTCAAAAAAAAAAAATATATATTTTCTTGACGTTTAAACAAAATCATCCCTATTATAATCTCTTTCTGGTCGTTCCGTGTCTGCTCACATTACTTCAACTAATGAAGACAGAAGAAAGGGGAAATAGATACAGACATCACGATTAGTGACTTCTTTCTTTAATTAAAAATATAACCGTCAACTTTACCAAGACATTAAAAAGTATCGAATTCATTCTGATTTAAAAGTTTTTTGTCTTGTAAAATATTTGATATCCTCTCAAAAATATTTAAAAAAAACAAGAAAAAAACATCTATAACATTTATCCAGCGTATATAGTGATACTGGCTAAGCGAATGTATAAATCTAATAAACGTTATAATATTCCAATGATAGGCGTCTAGACGATCCACTTCACATATCTAGGAAATATAGTATCAAGTGACGCCTCGCTTTCAAGGGAAGTTGATAACCGTCTGGCCAGTGCCAGTAGTGTTGTTTTTGTTTTGGACGCCTTCAGGCGAGAGTTTGGCGGAATAAATCGCTCCGCCTGCCTACACAAATCAAGGTCTACCAAGCGGTGGTTCTCTTTGCTCTTCTATATGCATTTGAGACATGGGTATTATTCAGAAATGGGCTGTCCGTTTACGGTGATATTTAGAGCTGAGTAGGTTTTATTGGGTGACTTCTGGAACATGGCTTCTGTTTTCCCGAGGTTTATAGATGAACCAAAAGAGGCGGCAGCGTATGCTAATTCGTTGACCGCGTTCTGGAGGTCATGTTCATTGTGAGCTAGCAGGGCGCAATCATCGGCATAGAGAAGCTCCGTTATGACCATTTCTTTTGTTTTTGTATGGGATAGTAGACGTCGAAGATTGAATACATTGCCGTCCAACATATATATATATATATATATATATATATATATATATATATATATATATATATTTATTGCCTCGGTCACGTGGTACTAAACCAAAAATTAATTTAATTTCATTGGGTAAATCAACGTTGGGTTAGACGATTAAGAGGAAAATAAATAAAAAAAAATATCTTCTTTGTTTCTACTTTGTGAATATGAGTCTAGAAAGAACCTGTTCGTAAGGCCATGTTTGATTCTCTCGCCCCCCCCCCCCCCCCCCAATGCTATGTAACGCTGTTCGTGTTTAGTTAATGGGGTGAAATGGTACAAACTGTTGTTTTTATTGTTTATATTTTTTATCCATTCTCGTGTCATGAACAAACCCACAGGGCCATTTATAAATAGCAACCTTTGACAAACACGAGCATTTATTATACATATGAAGTATTAAAGCCTCTAAACAAAAATCTTTCTTTAAAGCTTTTTTTTTTAAATAGTAAAGAAAATTGCTTTCTTGTTACCAATCACGCTAGAGTTACCTAAGATAATGAAACATTCCCTGTATTCACGAGGCAGTCACCTTTAAAAAGCTTTGTTTTTCTTAGTCTGTCAGGAGGCCGTCAGATGTGAGGTTAATATTTAATGGTAGACTAAAAGAGTCTTTTATTAATCACTGGATTGTCCTGAATTCCGTGACACAATGATAAAGCCAGCGCTGTTTTAATATTGTGAGAAGGATTTAAAGGGTATATCGTTTATGTCAGAAAGAGTTGTCCTTATCTACAGCTTCGATCATGAGTTGTCATGGAACCAATGAAGCAGTCCGCTATCATTAAAGTAACTGACATTAATCTAATGGCTTGTTCAATTTCTATCAAACTGCTCATCAATACATTCAGGTCAAGAAAAGGAACTCATGGCGTCATATTTGTGACTTAAGTTAAGAGCATAGAAAATGTTGGGAAAAATAATATCGTAAGATAATAATAATAATAATTGTTGCCACGTTATAGGTCTGTACGACGTGGCAACGAGCTACTGGTCTCGACTGCCCACAGGTTGTGACGTTACAGGTCAGAGTTGAGGCCTTCTATAACAAATGATCTCGGTCTGTCGTGTGAGCTCTAAAGAAAATACATTTGATTTAAGAGAGAGTTAGAAGTTAAAGGGGGGAGGGGAGAGAATCAAATTCACACACTTTTCATTTTGTTCATACGTGAAAGGTCGTAAATCGATTCTCATGAGTCTCTAGAATCGACACTCGCGACCAAGAACTAGGGGGACATAAACCAACAACTCAAAGACTTCGATTAAATTATCTACCCTTCTTTCATTTAATTATCAGCGACTATCAGCGTAGAACCAAGGAGGAAAAAAAAAAGTTTAAAATAAAACACACACACTCTCTCTGTTGAGCCACAGCTTCAATAGCCCTCAATCTAAAGCCCACCTTTGCCCCTATTATAAAAAACGCCCACCCCCCCCCCCTTCCCTTTTACAATCCTCTCAGACAGTTCAAGTTTTTTCTAGGTTTTGTTTTTTTCTATTCTCCACTTCTTGGGCTTCCATCTGTGGCTCTCCGCTTAGCCCTCTGGTGACGTCAACACAGTTCTCCGATAGTGACCCGATGTGCCGGTAAGATAAGCCGTTACTGTCGCTATCCAATGGATGTTCGCCTTCGGTGGTTCTCGTAACATATATTTGTAGCTTTGAAGTTTTGGCTGAAGAGGTGTCGGTTCGATACCTGTAATAGATCTGTTTTGTTTCGTGGGAGACGTGTTAGAGTCTTGATCTTCCTAGGGTCTCTCTCTCTCTCTCATTCTCTTTCCCTCACATTTTTTCTTTCCTTCTCACTTTTTGTAACACTCTTTCTCTCTCTTTTTCTCTCTTCTTTCTTTCGTTCTCTTTTTCCTTACTCTTTTCTCTTTTTCAACTTTTCTATCCATCTTTTTCTGTTTCCCTAATAACCTGTTTTAAAACCGACTTCAAAAGAACTCCATACAGAAGAAAGTGGCTGCGTATATGATGGCCAAGTGAGAAGGTTTTTTTTCTGAAGCGAAAGGCTTAACGTTCGATCCCCGGCAAAACAACAAGGAAAGAATAAACCTGATCGAAAGAATTGTCAGGAATGGAGAAGGAACTCTGCGCCCACGCTTCTGCTTTTAAAGTTCTGCTGTTGGTCGGGACAGAGTTACAGTTACAAAACCACTACATCCTTCTACATTTGCGAACTTTGTGCTCATTGTTCAGAAGACAAGTGAGACCTCACTTTAGAACTGGGAGGGTGGGAAGGAAAATAAAAAGAGGGTGGTGAAGACAGGGGAGGAAAACAACTTCTCTGTGTCATCACCGAGCATAGTAAAGCTTTCTTTAAAAATGTAGTTTTCTAACCTTATTTTTTTTATCGTAAGCTTATATCAAGTCAATCTGTCTGTCTGTCACACATTTTTAACATTTTAGTTCTCCCACTTCCTTTGTCCCAAGCTGAAACTTTGCACAATTATTTATTGCCCCTAACCTAACAATTAACTAATTTATTACTGGTAAATAATTAATTTTGCTTAGTGTAGAAAAAGAGAAATACATCTTACAGAATCGGAACATACGATTGTAAATGTACAGTTCTTTCCCTTATATAAACATTGTTTTTTTAAATGTGTTTTTTGTTGATTTGAATATTCTTTCTTTATTTCCTCTTCTTTTCATCACTATGATTGTCTGTTTTAACTCAATGGACTTTGTTGCATGCCGGGTATACGAGATGACGCAGTCATGTAATTTTTGTATTGGCAGTTGTTGTTGTTTTTTTCAAGTACGTGGTCGACTTGAGCTTCTGTTCTGGAACTCACTAAGATGTTCACAGCTGGCGCTTTTTCCATCCAATATTTGACTCTCGGCACGCAAGACTTTGAACCTGATATAGAGTCCTGATTTTTTAGACCGAAGGAAAGAAAATGTTTCCTATTTGGATGAATCATATTTGTAGAAATATTGACTTAAATCTCACCGGACAAACAAATACTATAGAAAGACATGCACACACGCACAGACACACACACATAGATGCGAACCAAAAAAAAAAAAAAACACTAGATGAGAACTACTGTAATAAACAAGGAGAAACTATGCAATATGTAAAACTACTTTAAAAAAAATTTACAAAAGCATAGCCTTTCTAAGGGAATAAACAGAACTCCATATTTACAGATATATATATATATACATATATCAATAATGAAGAGCTTATTTCCCTTATTCGATATAAAAAAATAACTAATTAGCAATAATTGATTGACTAACTGGTTAACTTTTTAATGAGCTCATGTTTTGTTAGGTAGAATAAATGTATGTGGTTTTGGAAAAATAATGTGTACAATTTTGTAAGTGAACAAAAACTTACATATTTAGCCATATCTCTTTATACTGAAAGATTAATGTCCCTTTTGGCATCAGACGCAATCGATCATCAGTAACTAATGAATAACTGGTTAATTATTTGTAAAAAGGTGAAACTATTCTAATCTATATAAAAATGTATTCTGGATTAAAGCAAACAAAAAAAAAAGTCCAGTGGTTATTTTTTAACCTCTTGGACCTGAAGCCTGATGTCGGCTGCTTCCAAATTCACTAAAAACATTTTCTCACTTCGCCCCTCGATAGAGCCTTTTAACATCGCGATGACATGGTCCGAGCCTTTTAATCAAGGGAGAGAAGCCTCGCATCTCAATCTCATCTGCAAGCACTCAGTAGTGACCGGTTGTGATACCACCGCTCCAGTAACTGATCTATCGTCCTCCCCGCCCCCCCCCCCAACCCAACCCCTTAACGCTCTAGTTACTGACCTGGACTACTAAACTACTCGGCCATTTTATCATCGAACTGCTGCTTTTCTTTTATAAATTGGAAAAAGTGGCAGACATAGGAACAGAATGAGTGAAAGAGAAAGTGGGAAAGATTGGGAGAATGATTGAAAAAGAGACGGATATTAGGAGAGTTTAGGAGTGACAGATTGTGAAAAAGTGTGAGAGGATCGCAGAGATTGGGAGAGAGTATGAGAGATTGAGAGAGATTGGTAGAGATTGACGAAGATCGGTAGAGATTGAGAGAAAGAGATTGCATGAGTGTGTGAGAGATAGGGAATAAATTAAAGAGATAGTGGGGGGAGTGTGGGAGAGTGGCACTGGTTGGAAAGAGAGATTGTAACAAAGATTGGGAGAAAGCTATTCATTTAGAAAGTGTCCAGGAGAATGTGAGAAAGATGAGCGAAACTTGAACATATATACAAAAAGAAATGCACAGTGATTACAATTTGTTCTATGCAGCAGAAAGAAAAGGTTTCATGTACAAAGCAAATCGAATTTGTAATCGAACTGCAAATTACACGAACAGGAGATAAGACAAGAGTCCAGCTTTAGATAAACAAGGTCATAAGGATATTTACAGCTTTTAGGGATTAAAACTTAGAGCCCCAATGGCACCGCTGCACTTGAATCTTTTCACGCGATCTCAGTAAGTTTCATGGTAGCAGAAACAATACTTTAACCCTCGTAAAAAAAAAAACCCAGAATCTGTGTATCTTGGTCAAAATAAGGCCCTTCTTTTTTAAACGTTTTTGAAATTTATGTCTTTTCTGTATGAGAAGATTATTATTACTAATAAAAAAAAATATAACATCAAGCATTACGATACAGGGGTGAGTGCTAGCAGGGTTTCGAGCTGGTGACAATCGTAATGCAAGCCTGAACACTAACCATATGGCTAGGTACCTGTGAAAGTAGACCTATAAGTAGTATTTTGTCACAGAATTGCAATTTTCGCAATATAGGGGATTGCCGCTTTGCGACTTTGGACAATCGCCGCATGGCATTTCGCCAAGTGGCTAGAAAAATTCCAGAAAGAACCGGCCTTCACAAAGTAGTGGTCAATGTGCGATACTGACCGCTTCTTATTTAGATGATCAATTCCCAATTTGGCCGTGATGATATATTCTCTTCGGAGGCTTGGGTTCATATCCCACCGCTGCCATCATGTTGATATACTCTTAATAAGTAGAAATAGATAGGCCGATTTACAAAACATGCTCACGCTTTATTCAACCTTATTAAATAACCAACAGTAATACACACTTCATAATCCACTAAGGGAACTAACTCTCACGCATCATTAACAGGCCGAATTGGGACTTTGACAGTACGACGAACAAAGACACACACGCATAGAAAATTAGATTTTTCGTTTTCAGAAAAGAAAAAAATAGCCATTGCATCAGAACTTTGAATGGTCTAAAATATTATGGTGTCAGATTTTCACAACATTTTCTAGTTTACGAGATCTAAACGGGACGGACGGACAGAAGGACAGACGGACAGACATTCCACACAAAACTAATAGCATCTTTTCCCCTTTCGGAGGCCGCTAATATATATATTTATTATATATATTTATATATATATAAAACATATATTCGAAGTAAGCGTTCCTCCATCTATAAAAGACTGTAGTTCAGCTTGTTTTACGAACATTATTACGCCATAGCCCTAATCTTTTTTTGTCGCGGACGAGGATGACGTGCGCAGGTTTCGAACTTATGACCATCGTAACGACAGTACCAAGTACAAACCACACGACCACGCAAAGTTTTAGAAACATCTCCTCCTGTTCTTTAATTTACATCTGAAAACGATGCTCGCGAGTCCTCTGCAGTAAAGTTAAGATCAAGGTGAGGTAGCGTCTTCTGCTGACCGAAATTTCCCTCCTTTTTCTCTTCCTTATACTTAATGAAAATTGATCAACTCAGATCTGAGTTAAAATACCTAGCTTTGGACTCACCGATAACAAGTATTCGAATTTACGGGGGTTAAATTTAATCTTTGATCTATACGTAAACTAGCCGGCCCCAGACTCTCGTCTGCTGTGCCTGTAATATATCTGAGGTGAAAGGTCAAAGTGCCATGGGATGCACGTGGCTTAGGATCTGAAATCCTCATCATCCCAGTCAATGTAATACGTGAGGCAATTTCCCTGGATGCACCGAAGTGGGTCACGATGGGTCACTTATCAAACTCACAAGGTACGTGTACATTCTGTCATACAAAAAGCATCACATCAAATCCCAATCTTCGCAAGGATTTGAACCTTAAGCTTTCGACCTTCGAACTTAAGCAATCCTCCACAAGTTTCTAATTCGACACCTTTTTTTTGTGTGTATCTTGGTATAACATTATTTTTCTATCTTAAAATGTTTTTAACTTCAAGCCTAGTAATAAAACAAATTAACTGCCAAGAGCTCTACCACCCGGTCACCCATTATTTTTTATGAATTATGGATTTCGAGCATAGCAGAGTAAGTCTGCCACTTACACCTATATGTCCAGATTGGCCTTTATGAATAATTAACAAAGTCAGCTATATCATCAGTTACATTTATAAGAAAACATGTTCTCTTTTTCAACATTTAAAGAAAGAAGGTACAGACACATATGGTTTGGGTTTTCTTGTTTTTTCTAAGTCCGGGTTTTTCTAGTCCATTGTCTTTCTTACAATAGAAACACCATTATTTTGTAAAATCTTATGTCAGTTAACTACATCTGTCTGTCTGTCTGGTACAGATATTGTATACGTCATTTCTCCCACTTCCCGCTCTAAGATCAAGTTGCGACTTCGCATAATTATTCACTGTCCCTAACAAAACATGAATCAATTTTTTAAAAAAATGCAAATTAACTAATTAGTTAGTAGTAATGACTTTATTTTGTTTGATATAGACAAAGGGAAATAAATCTTGCAGTATTGATATATGGCTGTGAATGTGCAGTTCTTTTCCTTATACAAGCTTTGAATTTTAAAAATAAGTTTTTAGTTGCTTATTGATTAGACGTCTGAATAGAAACGTGGTCCGAAAGATTATAAGTGTAACCCTCAAATTTGGGTGGTTATGTGGTAATGTGGTCCCTTACCTATAATTCTTTCTAAAAAAATATGCATAATTAGAAGTTAAATACATATACAAAACATATGGCTATAAAAGGTTACGAAATACAAAAGCAATTTCATATGTAATTTTAACATCCCACCATCTTGCGCAAAAACGTTCGGCGCCAAAACATCCTGCTTTGTTTAACTGTCCATTATAGGTTCAGTAAATGCTACCTTAAATGTACACTATAGGTTTAGTAAAATGCTACCTTAAGTGTACATTAGAGGTTTAGTAAAATGCTACCTGAAGTCTACATTATAGGTTTAGTAAAATGCTACCTTAGGTGTACATTATACGTTTAGTAAATGCTACCTTAAGTGAACATTATACGTTTAGTAAATGTTACCTTAAGTGAACATTATACGTTTAGTAAATGCTACCTTAAGACTTATGTTCACATTATAGGTTTAATAAATGCTACCTTAAGTGTACATTATAGATTTAGTAAATGCTACCTTAAATTTACATTATAGGCTTAGTAAATGCTACCTTAAATGTACATTATAGGCTTAGTAAATGCTACCTTAAGTGTACATTAAAGGCTTAGTAAATGCTACCTTAAGTGTACATTATAAGCTTAGTAAATGCAACCTTAAATGTACATTATAGGTTTAGTAAAGGCTAACTTAAGCCCATCTTGTCAAAAAAAAAAGGTGTTTAAAACAACGCGTTTATTGTTCACTTGAACTTTTTGAACTAAGTCAGGTGTTTAAGAAACCTTATAATAAGCAAACCTATTAGCTGCTAAAGTTGGCCATATCTTCGAACATGTTGTAGGAACATGGACATTAGTTTGAAAAGTTAAAATCTGGAGAGGCTCGGATATTTCAGCAGTTTAGTGGAAAATCAATCCCACAATGGTACCTAGCACAGCGTACTTGATCGGATTGAGTCAAAGATTTTATAAACACTGATAAGTCTGTTTACATTTCTCAATTAAGATTTCAGGATGAATAGTGTGGATGTGGATATTTGTATATTTGAACGTAAATAGGTGAAGGTGGAATTACAATATCGCTATTGGAGATTTTGAATTTTGATACATGAATATTATTATATTAATATTTTAATCAATATTTGCATGCTCCATTAAAGTGTTGATATTTAATGCAGTGGCGTAGCAAGGTGCTCGTGGACCCGGGTTCATATAATGCTACGCCACTCATTTTAATGCTGATCTGAATCCTGTTTTCATACTGACACTCAAAATAAGAGATTTGGGTATGAGATTTGATTTCTATTTTTTAATTTGAATGTTGAACTACGATGTTGATCTTAGAAATATGGGGCAGAATTTTAAATTTTTTTCGGTCACTTTGTATGGCTGACGATATCTGATCTCATAACCTATAGGTTTTAAAGCCAAGCGTTTCTCCACTTGGCCACCAAGCCCCAAGCATGCCTGGACTGCTGTTAACCGTTTCTAAAAGACTTGAATCAAACACTGCACACTAGCTCTATAAGTAACCTAAGTTTCAGACTTAAGAACATGAAGATTAATTAGAATATTGACTAACTGTGGAATGTCGCTCACTAATAGCCGGAGGGGCAAGAGAGAGAGAGAGAGACTAACAAGAAGACTTTGGTCGCTGTCCGGTCACTCAGACATGAACTGCCACTCCACATTTCCGTCCAGCTCTAAATGAGACCCCCTTCAACGTATGTCTGGCCCGGCTGTGCCGTGACCTGCTGGCCCCCAGGGGACACGACAGTTGCTGGTAGGTCGGTGGCCCCTGCCATAGAACTTGACAGGACAGCCGATGTCCACATCAGTTATCTCTCTTGGGTGTAGTTATTCTATTTATGGGCATACAGGGTTTATACCAGTGATTCCCAAAGTGGTCTATATAGACCCCCAGGGATCTATGGGGACTTCCAAGGGGTCTACGGAAGTGAAAAAATAAATTGGGGGTCGAAGGCCTGTAAACGGGGGGTCTACGATAGCGGATCTCATTGAAGCATGTCGAGACTTTAAATTTCATTTCCCATTAATGAGTTGTGCCTAAGTTAATCCTTTGAATTTTAATCGAATGAATTTTTCTCTATTATAACATTTTAAAATTGTAACATCTTATTTTAAAGCTTTATTTTATTTTGCTTCATTTTAAATTGAATTTCATCAATAAATATATATAGCCTAGAAATCACAGAGAAAAACACATTTGAGGCTGATGAATCTTACAAAAAATGCAGGGGGTCTACCGAAAACTGGAAAACATGGCAAGGGGTCTACGAGACTAAAAAGTTTGGGAAATACTGGTTTATACTTTTATGTCCAGTAAGTTTTTCTATGTAATATCACTTCAAGCCGGGTTTTCTTTTTAAGTGTGTTAATGTCTTGGTTTTAAGTTTAAAGAACAAAGACGTCTAGCTTGCACATAAAACAAGGCGAAACTTGGCTGGACGAAAACGAGGCAAACTAAAAATAAACAAAAAGGTGTCATCTGCTTCTACCTTTTAAAAAAAAAAGTCTCATTCTTCTCCACTTCCGGTAAGGGTTGGGGCCAATGCAGCAATCAAGTAAATGTGTAAAGTAAAGTAAAGTTCCTTTTTGAGACCTTGCGACCTATAAGGCAGATGACGTTAAGGTCATCCGTTTCTTTGGCCGACGGTTAACGATCAGGGTATTATGTTACCAGTACAACGACCAACCGCTTTTACTTTCCCCAACTAGACTCAGATACCCATTAGAGTAGGGGGATTCAGGAGCGCCCTAAATTATTGATAGTTAAAATCCCAGTCTTCAATGAGATTCAAACCCATGACCCCTAGGTTCGGAAGCCTAGCGCTTAACCACTGAGACACCGCACCCCCAGTAAATGTGTAGCACAATGGAAAAGATTTCTGACAATACAATTTTTTCATACATAACGCCGATTCTTCGATTTCGATTCTGTCTGAAGAATGTTTTTTGTGAAGATCGTTCTGGAATTGACTCACTCCAGGATATAGAGCCCTGCTGCAATCTGGGATGGATGGCTGCCTGTTCGTGTGGTATGCGCACTGCACTATTGTTCGGTCGTCTCGATGGTCCTGGGTTCATACCCTGTTTGCTGCCATCCCCCCGTCGTCTTGCGGGAGGTTCAACTCTGAAAAAACATCCGAAGCATATACAACATTTTGACAAACATTTGTGCATTTGTACAAATTAGATATGTGTTAATTTGTTTTCTTCACTTAATGTGATAACAATTAGTTTTCTTCACTTAAAAACTATTTGGTTTATATTATCATAGAAGTTGATGTAGTGGGCTTACAATATATTATAAAACAAAAGATTTATTGATACTCATTAATTGCCATGTATCAGATACCTCATGACTTGTTAGTATATTGGACCTATTCACAGTCTAATTAGGGCGTTTTGTGTGACTCAAGTATCATTCATTTAGTGTCTGACTAGAGTCTGGGGGGCTAGACTAATTATCTGCATCACCGTCCATGCTATTGGCACGGATTTGTTTCTGGGTTGATCACTCTGCAGAGATTTCTAATTTATTCATTTTCTGTAGTGTACAAGTGATCTATCTTCCAATGCGAATTGTAAATCCCAAGCATCATTTCATTTAAAAACATGTCTGCTTTGTAAAAAAAGAAAAAAAAAGGCTCAAAAAGTATATACCAATTTGTTTAAAGCGTTGGGGTAGCAAAGTTTATTTAATATACAAGTTTCAAATCTTTACTGTATAAAATTAAGAAATTTAACCATCCTAGACAATAACTGTTCAACAAAACTAAAGACACAGACTTCATCTACTCTTGCTGCATGACAGAGAAGGTTCTCACACCATGGTCTATTGCACGCCTCTCAACTCTCAACTATGGAACGAAACAAGTGTTCCATTACAGCAGTTCTACAAGAGGTAAATTAAATGCAGGCAGCTTCATAGGTCGTTTAATTATGCATCTTTCATTTTTTTGTTACTTCGATGAAAGCAGGGTTTTTTTCCCGCCATATTTACATCGACCAATGATTGGACGATTTACTTCTTTCTGCAGCATTGCAGCGGAAGTGCATGGGAATGTTTTTTAAAGAACGTATCTCTTTTTAGATATCTGATGCTGCCCTATGGCGGTTATGTGATGGTACTGAGTAGGAATCCATAGGAATCCTTCATGGGGCTGAAGCTTAATCTCGTCAACGAGATCTCCAACGAGACTTCGCGTGCTATTTATAGATTTTTTCTCTTCTGCTCGCAGTGTCGAAATGTAAGTGATAGTTATCTTTCCATTAACCAAACTGGGTGTGGTTCATGTGGTCTGACCCCCATAATAATCAGCTATGTTAAAATGATCATCTAATTTCTGTTGGACGAGAACTTATAAACAGAGGGTCGATCTCTCAATTAGAGAAAACTTTTTCCTTTGGTCAACTGACTCAATGCCTTCGGAAACCAGTTCTTGTTTTATACGCTCACTAAGGGACCAAGAACTCCGAGGGGTAATGTTTACCTGGCCTGAGTTTGAAGCCCTTGTTTGAAAAGTCCTTGATAAAGATAGGTTGATTAATAATGAATGTACAAAACTGAGTTGTAGGTCAGTTTTACTTCATACCTAGAGTAATTGGTAATATGGCAATCATACAACTGATCTTTATGGTCATTTTTATGTAAGATATGCATTAAAAGTAGGTATTGTAGACACCGGATTTACAGTTTAGTTCAATAATGCTCGAGTTATGACCTTAGGTCATTTCTGGCCAGTGATGCAGTGATATTTGATTCAGTGATATTTAACTTCAACCTACAGCCTTAGGTGCTTTTATTGGACTTGAAGACTTTTTTTTTTTTACTGTTGCGGCCAATAACAATGAACCACTGAATTAGACATTAGTCTCCTGCCTTCACAACCGCCAAGTCCGACAGCTATGGTTGATTGATTTAAGGACTCCAGACTGTCTTCAGTGTTCGAACCTTAACAACTGACACAACTTTATACATAAATGTGTGAGGAAAATACATAATAATTATTTTCCGATGTTAATATAATCTCCCTTAAATGTATGTATTGTTTTTTTTAAAGGTTCATTTTGATTAAAATACGGTTTGCATTTTTTTTAATAACATGGAAAGCTTTCTGTAGACAAAACATAGTAATTGCACCTAAACTTAGCGTGTCACAAATGTGGTGAAATCAGATTTTCAATAACTCGTCTATTTTTCACATCTGAACGTGACAAACGGACAGACAGACCGCACAAAACTAATAGCGGCTTTTACTTTTATAGTATACTCTAAAATTATCTCTCTCTCTCTCTCTCTCTCTTTATTTAATTAATGTAGGCCTATGCGTTTGTCTTAACTAAACGTATGATTGCTGAATTATTACTATATGATGTGCACGGATTCTTTCCTCTATATTATGTAGATATATACTGGATTAGCCTATCAACTACTTCAACGTCCCTGTAAGCCTAAACTTTAAAAAAAAAAAAAATTCTTTTTGCTTTTTTTATATATAAAAAGATATAATTTCTAACAAAAAATCCTCGAATATAAGAAAAAAAAAAGTTTATCTTTTTGAAACTGAAAATTCAATTTTGTTTGATATTTCTGAAGCTTAATCTCGTCAACGAGATCTCCAACGAGAGTTCGCGGGCTATCTATAGATTTGTTCTCTTCTGCTCGCCGTGTTGAAATGTAAGTGATAGTTATCTTTCCATTAACCCAACCGGAGCTGCAAGTAGTGTGTCAACAGTTCATTTAATAGAGTACCGGGCCCGACAAGTTGGTACTGAACCGTATGCAGGACTCACACTACTTGAATGACTACTCTTAACTGTGGTCATTGATAGCAATCTCTAGTATGGCGAGCTGAACTCTTACTTTGTTTACATTAGAAATAGTTCAATCTACTTCTCTATTATGGTTAAAATTCAGGAATTTCT
This sequence comes from Biomphalaria pfeifferi, assembly GCA_030265305.1. NCBI lineage: Eukaryota > Metazoa > Mollusca > Gastropoda > Planorbidae > Biomphalaria > Biomphalaria pfeifferi. Next base: position 282,310 of record JASAOG010000029.1, read on the forward strand.
CAAGAAACATGTGTGTGCATGTGTGTGTCTGTGTTTTGAAAAGTTAAACAGATGTCTGGAAGCTTTGTTTAGACTATGTCTTATTGGTTAGCAACTAATGACTGTTTGAATCCCAACTTTTGCATCAGTTAGTCCACAAATAGAAGTGACAGATTTTCAAGGGAAGCTATCCTTTCTTTCAATATTTCTCA